>JBCFXI010000373.1:0-182293 GCA_038496175.1 Ampulex compressa | reverse complement strand
GTCCTTTCTCTTATAACATTCCTAATGATTTTTATATTGTATAATTCACGGGCTTTTCAAATTCTAGTTTTGTGGACGCAAAAATATATTTTATACAGCACAATATGCTAAATTGTGATAGTAGTCAGTTAACTGGAAAGTAGATGATAGGCTAAGAAAATAATAGAAAGCTTGGATTATAAATTACTTTGCGTTTATTAGTTGCTAGGGCCAAAGTTAGCGCACAAGCACCAAAACCACTACTGTTCAATAATCATCGTGGAATTATCCACATCCGGTATAAAATTCCTTGGGTTAATTCGTTCCTCAAAAGGAAAAAGCGAAAACCGTAGAAGTTCTGTTACACGATGAAAAGAAATTCGCGAAGTAGGGGTAGAAATCGGTGAGCTTTTAAGCTGAAATCGTTTTGGTGAGTATGGAAAACCTTTTCTTCCTTTCGTCTCCGCGCAGGAATGATAATGGAACGAGATTAAAGTCGTCGGTGTCGTGGCCAAACGGACGGAATGTACTGCTGGAATTTTACATAGGCCCTAATACTCCTGGGCGATCCACGATTTTGCGAGAAGGTATGCAAGAGGGCAGATGAGTTTTCGTTGAATTTCTAACTCTTCTTTTTCTCTCTCTCTCTCTCTCTCTCTCCCTCTCGACCTCGGCCAAACGCAGGTTCAATTACCCTCAAAAATACACAGCAGTAAATCGATCCACAGGGGAAATAAATGGTTTGTTAATATAAACAGAGAATAATCCCGAAATAAATGATATTTCTACGTTGCAAATATTGGATTATAAATCAGCCCTGTGAATTTTACGAAGTCAAATTTACTCGTTTATTAGCATCGCAGCTATATATGCGTTGTTTGTTGCCAGTGATCCTATCGTTCAGAATTTTTGCTAACGCGGATTAATTATTTTTTCTTGAAGGCATCGTAATTCGAGAAAATTGTTCGATCACGTAGCGTTGTTGTAAATGATTTTCAGATCTGTACGTGGCGACTTGTAACCTATCAGCGAAAGACAATTTGAACATCTTAATATAATGATACGTCTAATCTGGTTTTACACGCCAATCGATTATGGAACACTGCGTAACTCGAGCGTGAAGCAATGAACGAGGCTTGTCCATTAATGTGTAAACGTACGTATAAAAATCATAATACTCCGCGTAAAACATGATTGGAAGAGGGGCGTTATATTTGGAAGGATAACGTCGCATTAATCACGCAAGCCTGAATGGGATTCGAGTGGTTCTTCTATTCTCCAAGATTTAAAGCCGGCTTATCGCTCGGCTCCTGTATAGTTAAACATAATGCAGCAGGCAGGAAAACGTTCCGCGAACTTTGCTTTCAGAACGTTATGATTGTTTCGTTAATATTTCACGGGGCAATGCTTTTTACTTCCGCGGCGCTTGAGAACGGCACGAAGTCCGGAAGGTTCGCAAAAAATTCGCGAACCTAAAAGGTGGGCGAAAGGTAGAAATAAAGCGTGAGACAAGGTGCGCGGCTAGGCAGAACTACCGAAGAAAGTTCGTGCTCATAACGTTTCCATTTTCTCGGGGAGCTTTACCTGAGCAGATATAAAGTTGGAACGGAGCTAATGCAACTTCGGTTGTCGCTTTTTAACTCTTTTGCGCCCCAGGTCCCAGTCTGTTTCGCTTTCGTAGTTTGAAGGTTGAACTTAAAACTTGCCCGGATTAGGGATACAGTCATTTATGTAGATATCCTCCACTAAGCTAAGCATATATAGACGATAATCCTTCGTTTTTGCAATGTCACTAGCATTGCAATTGGGAAGATACTATTACGATACACTATTTATACACTGTACGATTAATGCTACTTAACTCACTCTTCCCTTCTCTTTTTCCCAAAGATTTCTTATCTTTAGCCCAGTCAATTTCCTTTGGCCACTCTTTCAGTGCAAGGAACTCACTCGTCGATTGGATTAAATTCTATAAATTTCTCCCTGCAGAGCTTTCGGAAGGACACGATTGTGCGCCAGCGGCGGTATCCACGTTAATACAGTTATTACCCACTAAACCCTATTGGCATGCATCTGGATAACTTTCCGGGACCATACGTACGAAGCAATAACGCGGATAGTGGCCGAATTCCAATCATAAATCGACGTGAAACACGGAGACCGTGGTACCGAGGTTGGAATCAGTAAACTTCTAGTTCCAAAGCATTTCGGCCGGCGCATCTCTGGACATGCACTGCATGCGGTTACACGCACCGTATATTTCCAGGAATATCACTGGGTTCCCTCAGGCGTTTTAGACGTTCCTTGGGGATGAGACGTGGCCGCATGAGCGAATCGGCGGTGGACTTGCTCGCTCAGACGGCACTTTATGCATCCGACTGGAATAAACGCGGATGTTTGTACCGACTGAATTTGCTAGGAAGCCTGGCGAGACCTTCTGCCTTCCGGTCAAAGAGCTAAAATGTTGCAAAACCGATCGGCATGAATTGGCACTGAAAGCTCCGGTGGCAGCCTTCGAAGCTACGGTCTAGTCGTGCCGCGTAAAAATTTATGGCCGCCACTTGGTTGCGCGCTACGGTCAAGCGAGGTATGCCGCGGTGCGCTAATGCATTCTGACTTTACGCGATAAACGTATTCTGTATTCCCGGAATATGCTCGAACGAAATTGACAACCGCACGCGTTGGTCGATTTTATTGTTTTTGTAAATTGTATTTTACGATACGGCTGTGAATACTAGGATTTTTATACTGCGAGTTATGTTATTGCGTGTTGTAATTTTGTTTCGGGTTTGGGGTCTTTAATCAGTTTGAGGCCCGTATAAATTCACGTGTACGCGTTTGCTTGAAATGGAATATATTTTTGGGCTCGAATTCGTAAGAGAAAGAGTTGATGACCCGGTAAATTTCAGTTAACCGAGCAACGCTGCATTTATAGCGGTCGATGGAAATCCGTTTATTATACGTTCTACGCGGGAAGCGTACTCGTTTTCGCATCAACTCCTGGAATATAATTCGTCCGTGAACGGTGCAGGCACAGTTAACTTTCTGCTATTGCGCTTTACGTCGTAAACGAGCGAATAACGACCAACAAAATGGAAAGGTATTGTCGTTCTTTGCATCGAACTTTATTACGGCAATAAAGAACGTCCCATTCCTTCTTACTTAAGAAGAACTTGAACCACTAGCTAAAATAAACCTTTCCTTTCAATCTGTAGAGTAAAGTTTTGCGTGAGAAACGACAACGCTTTCCAATGCCCATCCAAACTGCATTAAGGCAGCTGAAGTTGGCAGTACTTAAATCTACACCTGCTCCACCCAAATCAGTTTTTATACTTTGAATACGCGATTCTCTTCTACCCCTTAATCAACCAAGCGTGGCGATAACCGTATAAACGAATTTCCTCCACCGCTTACATTCCGAGATCAAATTTACGACCACCAAACGACCACATTTTTCGGTTCCTTTCCGACCTTTAACTGCACTTGGATAAAACACATGGATCCAGCATCGAGTTTTCAATGGTCAAAAAGAAAACTCCCCAATTTTGCTAGTTAACCGATCGATAGTTTATTCCGTGACGCTCACGAGCAGAGCGTCAAGTACCAAACAGTTTATCCGTTAACAGTCACGTGCAGAGCGTCAGGTACCGTGCAGCTTATCTCGTGCCACGCACGGGCATAATAACGCGTTCAAACTGTTTAGTGTCCTAAATATATCTAAGTCTGTGGCTAAACTCTTTACTTCCATTGTCCTCTAAGACTATGCTAACCGAAGAAAGAGACGTGGTTTGGTTTTGAATTAAGTGTGTCGTCGACTTTGAAACCAATCACACAAGCCTTCGCACCACAGTTTAGTACTTCATTGATTCTAAAAATCGTTTTCCTGATCTATTTGAAATGTATCTTTGTTATCCAACGTGGATAGTACTAGTAGAGTGAGTCGACCATTATAACGTCTGATTACGACATCGGCTTATATATCCCATGTTTCAAACTCCACCATACACGAACTAACTACTAACGAGGTACATACCAAACATGTGTTTTTACATTTTCTATCACACGCCTAAGTGTTTTCGAACATAAACAAACTAGACATTTTTTGCACCAGAATTCGTAATTCGGTGATTCTCTTTAAGGTGATTCGGAATCCACCTTAAACAACAAGTCCTAAGCTAAATGACCTTAGCAGTCTTTGCCAAAAATAAAAAAAAATAAAAAATTCGTAATTCTACTACGCTGTGAAACGGTTCAATGAGATTTCCTAAATTCAATTTCCTATCACGCCCAATCCACTTTCCTAGATATTAATTCATTCCTTTCCGCTTCTCGTCTCGTCCCCCGACTTCTGCTTTGTCGGCCTATTTATTTTATGCGCCGCTCGCTCGTGTAGCGAGGGGTTAAAGGAGGGTAAATTCGGGTATCGCGTGGCAATCCCTTGGGCACCGCAGGATTCCAGGAAGGGCGTTTTACCGAGGTCGGGATCAGCCTGCTTCGGCTCGAATTTCGTGCCCGGATCTTCGGGGCTGTTGGACGAAATCCATATTAGGCACCGGTGTCGACAGTGTCCCTCGGGCAGCTCCGTGTACCCCGTGGAGCTTCCTAATGGGCAAACAGCATTGGTTTCGCCAATTTTGCGGCAAATACGAATTCTACTCGTATCTCGGGATGATTAGATTGTCCGACATTGTTTGCCAATGGACGGCAGTGTAACGGAACAGTATAGTTTTCTAATTGACTTACCGGACAGCGTTATGGAAGAGTATTTTAACGACCTGAAATAAATTCGTGTTCCCTTTTTTCCAATGTCGGTGATGCTTTTGGTAATAGACTTTGTTTCGGGTTTATTTGTATTCGAATGAAATATAATTATGTTGTGTATCGGGATTGAATCGAGTTACAGCTTTGCCTCGAAAATGATTTTCATCGAGTACCACAAAAATAGCGTTATAACGAGTTTATATGTAACACAAAATGTCATAATCGTGAAGTGCATATCCAGCATATTTATATTATGTTCACTATCCTTCTATGTTTCTGCTGTTGATGTAACAAATTCCGTTGAATCAATGAAGAATATTATTTTATAAGACAAATACTCGTAGATGAAATATGTTTTTTCCACTGAAGGAAGTTTGATCTTAATATCGAACCATCGGCATAACGAGTGAACTATATATCTTATCCTGTTGTTTATACTCTCATAAACCTGACGGAAATTTTCGAAACTCGACGTGTATCCATAAACATGTCTTTCAAGTTATAATACCAAAAAACTGCGTTACCCTATATACCTATATATTTCTATAAAATACATTACACTCCAAGAAGAAGTGTTTTCCCTACAGCGACGCCTATCGCATTACTTTCATCAGCAAAAGCTAAAAGTTAGCCGCCACATCGTATCTTTGGTGAAACGCAGTAGCCGAGCGTATCGAGAGAAATGGCGCTGGAGAAAAATTCGGCGAAATCTCGCGCTGCGATCGGCGACAGGTTCGTCGATCGTCGAGGATCGTTCCGTCGAGAGTCTTTGCGGAGGGCCGAAGCCGGTGGTTCGTTACGGCGCTCCATTTTGCAGGATGTTATCGCGTAAGAATCTATTATTTCCGTCGAGCGGCAAGCACATTTTTCCGGGCGCCATTACGTTAAGTACCGAGCCGCCTCTTCTTATGAACGAGTGTGTGCCCAGATATATCCGGTGGAGAAGATTATCGAACGCCGGTATCTTTGCCGCGTAAAAGCGCTGGCCCACGATATTTTCTGAGTGTCGTCCATTGCACGGTGCGGAGCTTTAACGTCCTCGTAAACCATCAGCTACACAGGCTACGCATATCCGGTGCAGTAAAAAAATCATAAAGCACCCATCGACGTAAATCGCGAGCCCTCAAACATGTTGTACGCTATCGGTTCTATTGATAATTGCGTTACGCAAGGCTTGAGATTTTTCGCTCAACGATATTAGTGTCCGAAAAAGTTGCGGCTGAATCATGGGGGAAAATATAATTATTGCGTGTACGTATATCGCGGGAGTAGGAAAGTTATAAAGCGCCTGTCGACGTGAATCGTAGAGTTCTCGAAGATGCTGCATGCGATCGGCTTCGTAGATAATTGCATTATGCAAAGTTTTTTGCTAAGTGATATTGGACCCTGGTTATGTTACAGTCGAGTTATTAGGTGAACTATATTGATACATTAATATAGTAATATACCGTTTGGTGAATCTTTGAAAACATCAGCTGGGGCTTGAAATACCACTCTAACGTAAAACGAAGAAATGTTATAACATTCCAATAAGAAAAAAGTATGATATATAATTGTAAAAAAATCACCTATTATGATAAGTTGTAATAAAAAAAAAACTCAAGGTGCGAAATTAAATTAATAATTTACTATATATTCCACGATCTCTCGTAGAATATTCAATTCCAAATACGTATTATTATTGTATTCTGTCGATGATTGCCAGTGGCCGCGCGTGAAAGTTTTGTTAAGGTCACGCGTATAATGAATTGACTTACCGGGCCAAACGTGGTTGATCTTTAAATAATTCCTGATTTATAGAGCTTACGTAAATTTCGGGAGCAAAGGCTGCGGTTAATGGCAAAATATAACCACGGTGCGGTGAAGCATCCCGGCAGATAACCGCGGTCACTTAACCCGCAAACTTTAAGGTCCATTATGCCGGCATTATCGTTCCTCCCCGTTATTCTCATCCCGTAGATCCGAAACGTGGAGAGGGAGCTCGAGGGTCTAATACAGTTGGCGGTTCGTAACTCGTATTGCGTGCACGTCCAGCAGTTTGAAAGGGTGCTAAATGTAGATCTAGCGATTTTTTGATAATTCAAGGGCAAAAAGAAAAAACAAGACATTTTAATTTTATTGTATTATGTACTTTATTTCAAAAGCATTATTTGGCTTAGGACAGCTTTTAAATGAACTTAGTTTCTCGTAGGACAAAGGATTTTTTGATCAAAATATCAAAATATAATATAATGAGCTGAACACATCTTTATCGGAACATAAATATTGTAAAAAATACATTTTTTGTTCAGTTTGGTTAATTTGTTAAAAAGCATTTGTGCAAGCAATGTATATCGGTCTTTCACTTCTCACTGGTTATTTATAGCTAGTGCTGTGATATTGATGTGCGTGATGAAAATTCGGCGCTATATTTGCATGACTAAAAAAGAGTATTTCGAATATCCGATCGGTGTTAGTGGCTGAAAAGGTTGAGAATAGTGAACGTAATATGATTTACGCGAGGACTTTTGAACGTGTGTAGGGTCGGTCAGAGAAAGATTAGGCGATATTTCTCTGCTTAGTGCCCCGAAATGGCGCCTATCTGAGCGTCCGAAGCTTAAGACGTCCCTTTTGTCCACGGTGCCAGACGCCACGTGTCGTCTCTCACGTCGATAAAGCACGTACCGGCTCCCTTCTAGAGAGCCTCGTAGAAGATATCTCTGTCCTCCACATTTTTTTTTCCCGTCCGAGTACCTTTGATGCTCGGTCAAGCTGTTAATCGAGTCACTTCTTGACGACAAACTCTTCAAGCGAATTGTTATAATACAGAACCAAGATTGCAGCAGGATCTAATGAATTCCTGATGGAAGTGAAGGATCGAGATTTTATTTACGTCCTCTCTACGAAGGTGGTTGATGAATCATTGTTTCTGGATAATTTACTTTAGTAATCTTGGGGGACGATCTGGCGATTGGCTTTTTTAGTGGATGAAGTAAATGCTGCGATATGATTTCTACGAAGGATCAACGGGGAGAATGACGTTGAGAAATAAATATAATTGTTTGGAATGATATATTTGGGATTTTAAATAAGTAGGTCGTCGGTTTAATAAATCGACATTTTATTGCATATGGTTACGTATGTATCTATAACGATCAAGGCATTTGCGGCGCTCGTTTCATTGCCTAGTATCTTGTTTTATGGTAAAAGTGCATCCTCGTTTATATACACACGATCTTATCGTTTGTACTTTACGATGTTTGTAGTGCAACTCTGAAAAACTTTAAGATACCATGAAGTTATGACGTACACTATGGCGGTACGAAGTTTCCATGACCCAGAAATTTTGTTTGCGAAAAAGCAGTCTTTAACTGAAAAAATCTTTCTTTACGTTGAAAAATATACCCAATTCCTTCAACCGTTGCACTTCCATTTATTTTTCATTCTTCTCTGTGAAATTGATCCAAAGTATTAAACAATAAGAAAAACCTCGCGTATAAATAAAAAAGCATATAAATGCAAAATTTGAACGTATTATATATAGCGTACGTGTCGTTATCCGAAGAACCATCAAATCTACTTTACTATAAACTCTCGTATACGGTTGTTACAAATTTAAATCTGCGCCAATAAACGGTTATGTTTATCGTAGAAATACCGTTTGTGTGTATCTATCAATAAACATATGCAGCACCGTGGCAGAGTGTCAATAGATAAATTGATAAACATTTGTTCTCGGAAAATCATATTTGACTCCTTTCAGGCTAATTACGAAATTCCACCATCGATTAATCATCGCGGTAATATCTGTCAAACGAAGTTTGGTGGTTCGACGTATTACACGCTATTGATTTTCCGTCGGTGACGTAGATGCGGGCACCATGGACATTCAGTTTGATGACCGCAGGATGCCCAATAGAATGTCTCTGGATGCTCTGAGGTTCTCATTTGAGGTATTTACGGGGGTAGCTGCCATCAAAGTGACAGAGGGTCGAAATGGGGATCGTGCAATGGGAATCGTCGATTCTCCACGTCGCGTCGCCGTGCACAAATGACGCTATATTTATGGTACGCATCCATCGGTTTGACTGTAACTATGTTCTACCGATCAATAAATACTTTTTACTGGATCGAAGCCCATTTTGGCGCCGAGGTTTTAACGCGCCTATGCCTGAATAAGAATCAGGGTCTGATCTAGAACAATAATATATTATATTATATATTGTATAATATATAAGAAGTGTATTATAAGAAGAATATATAAGAAAATAATATATTATATGTTATTCGTAAGATTCGTCTGGAAGAGTAAGCCACAGCTCAAGCGGCAAACTATTCTTGATGTCAAGTAGATTTTTATCATTTATCGGATAAGAAGTTTCTTGAAAGCCATGTTGTACTGCAGCTAACCTGCAATAGACGTGCGTTGTTTATTATTTAAGACTTGAAGGTTGCTGTGAAAGTACGTGTCTTTTCTTCATTTTCGATTACAACATGCACAGAACAACAGAATTTAATAATGCCATATCCTCTGCGATATTGCTGTTACATTAATTCCGCTAGCAAAATTTCTATACCACGGTCACTATGCTGATAAAATATTATTGCCCTGTTGTAGCATCCGTATCGATAAAGTCCGCATAAAATTATAATTACATAGCGACCTACGAATTGCGAACGGGTTGATGCGAACGTTGTTATTACATATTGCGCAATCAGTGAGATTCAATCTCTTTAATGGACAATGGACCGACCAAATCGCAAAACTGTTATGAATTCAAAATCCATCGCGCCGGAAATTATTTTGAGAGGGAACCTAATACGGAATTGCCAATATCATTTCATTATTATCCCGGAAAATGTGATCATTAATTAAATTTGATTGGATTACATTTTCCCAGGCATGATAATAAAAAAAAAAGAAGGAATTGCTATTGACATCCAATTTCGTTGTGGAACGCCAACTATTTTATACTTACCTTAACGACACTTTTACACTCCCCAGGCTTTTTTTTTTTTACTAAATTACGAGCAGAGTCATTATCATTGCCAAGCGCAATGTATTAAAAGACTTTAAAAACATAGCATGCGTAACATTTTCTCGATCAATATTGGATTGTATGCATTTAACAAGGAACGTATACGTTACATATCACTGATATTTTGGCACAAAGTTGGCTATATCGAAGTTGAAGCGTTAACTGGAATTTTTAAAGGAACCTTAATTACCGCCCTAAATGGAATTCAATGCCATTGTCATCCTTATCTTCGTATAACGGCGCGGGTACCACCCTCTTCGTGTCCTCCAACGGTATACCGGGGGTCAAGCTGGGTTCACTGTCGTAGATAGGGTCGAAGAACCCTGTTTGGTGCTCTAAGAGAGAATTAATTAACTGCCGAGTTACCGTTCGTATCTGTTGGGTCGTGAGTCAGAAGATTCTACATTTATTTCACTCGGAATAAAGTATCCAAGGTACCAACCGGGTTCGGTAGGAGCTTATGAATATTTACAATCTTGCAGCATTTATAGTTGTAGTGGACTGTATTATTAATCTAACGAACTATTAAAAAACAAGTCCACGTTCATGTTCTTTATATTTTGTGCAGTTGTATGTATCACATTTATTTCGCATTGTCTAAAACAAAAGACGCAGAAGATGAGAAGTTTGGGCGGCTTCTTTTTCATGTATACATTTGAGATTTAGTATGTAACTGTAATTAAAATATTGCCTGAGTTTATAGGGATTGATTAAAACTCAGTGGAAATATTTGCGGAAATACTCTTTATTATATTAGGGATCTGTGTATATATTTCACCTTGAACGATGGATATGTCTAAGGGTACAATTAACAGGATTTTCTTGTAATCGAATTAGTTTTCATGCGACACAGAAAATCGCGTTATCGTAGAGTTCGAAAAACATGTGCACATATTTACAATTCTCGCCGAATAAATGTGCACTCGCTGCAAATAAAATTTTCCATGATATTTGCCAATGCAAAGCTCTATACGTTTACGAGAATATGCTTGTAATATTATTTCCGATTTTATTTTATACTCATGATAGTCCATTTCCATTATATTCGCGATTCATGTAGAACTGATCGACTTTTTGGCTGCTCTGCATGGAAACCAAGTTTCGGGAGGTACAGTTTTGTCTGTTCCTTTCTCTCTCTCTCTCTCGCCCTCGTAGAAAACGTGATCCACAAAGGTTTGCAAGGTTCTTGTCGAACTGAGAGCTCCCGGAGCTTTGCCTTTGTACCTGAAATTATGAGGAGCACGAAAAGGATCGTGGAATAATCGGTTGAGAACCCACCGAGTGCTTCTCGAACGTTGAATCGGTTTTCCCGGAAAATGAAAATATCTCTTTACCACGCGATGCTCGTTCGACCCTCCTTGAGAAACATAGAGCGGGATCTTTCGATATCCCACTCGACCAGGCAGCCTCCCAAAAACGATTTACTCCGTATCTGGAAGGTCTAGTTTAAGTGAAACCTCGCTCACGTCTAGCGTATATCGATCTGACGTCACGTACGTGGCACTTTGCGATATCCTATCGAGGCTGCGAAAATTTATCAGAATTCGCAACGCAAGTATAGATAAATTTTGTGGTAGGGACC
Organism: Ampulex compressa; assembly: GCA_038496175.1. Classification (NCBI taxonomy): domain Eukaryota; kingdom Metazoa; phylum Arthropoda; class Insecta; order Hymenoptera; family Ampulicidae; genus Ampulex; species Ampulex compressa. The sequence continues at coordinate 170,953 of JBCFXI010000373.1, read as the reverse complement.
AAGGTAAAGGAGCTCGGTGTTGAAGATTTCGTAAGCGAAACTCAGTGTAATATATTCTTGAAAAATGTATTTTATGAGTGGCCTTGATACGAGATAAGGTAGCTCGATAAAACGAATAAGCTCTGGTAGTATTTTGGATCAGGACATTTGTTTAATGCTTTGTGCAAGATATACGACAGTTCTAGATTTATTTTTGCTAAGCTTTTGAACGCTTTTTCATATGAAATATTCTTTAATCATTTGTTCCCTTTATATATATACACATATATACATCACGTTGATGACACGAGCAGGTAGAATAATATGGAGAAAACGTAGTTTATTCGAGGAATCTTGCCACTGTAATTAAAATTCCCTATAGCTTCGAAGTCTTAAGTCTATAAATTATATGAGAAACCGGAACAACTTTGTCGAGCTTTGCAGACGTGACGGATCCCCATGCAGCATTCAGACTGGACATAACAATGTGCATTGAATCAAACGACTTGGATCCCCAACGATGTCAAACATCGTAGCCCAACAATGCATCAGAACGTCCCTTGTGCAAAATCTGCAATCCTGGATTCTCTCCGAACTTCGCTAAAAATATCGAACCTCTTCCTTGCATTCAAACGTTTCACGTCTTATCTTAGAATTTCTTACAAGACAAATTACATAGATTTGCATAATTAAGGGACGATTTTTGCCGCGAGACATAGTTCAGAGATATGAAGTGGTTAAAGGATCGAGTCCGATCCACGCAGCGGACAGACGCCACTGTTGATCTTGGACGGTCAACAGTGTCGGAGGATGATCAGCCTGGGGACCTTCGAAGTGATTTCACGGAGTTATCGCGACAATTAGTAGACGTCAGTGCTTGCCACGAAGGACGTCGATGGATGGAATTCCCAACGGCGATGGGCCACGCGCATTTCGGCTAATAAGCGGGCAAATTTGTCCGGAATCGATGGCGCTCCTCGGAACCCGAGATCGACAGCGGGACCCTGTCGGAGCTAAATGCGCGGATGGCGCTCGAATTATTCTCCAATGACACTGGATATCCTCGTTAAACTTGAGTGCCCTCGTTTAACGAGCCGCATTAAAATTGGATACCCGATACCTCGGCGCGTTTTAAAACGTCGCTAAAGTTTCAGGGCTCTCCCGCCAATGGAATTTTTATTATTGTTATCCCCGTCTTCGATGGGATTATCGATAACACGAGTCGACGGAGGTCTCGTTCGTTGATCCTCTTGGAGTTCCTGACTTGGCGTACTTTGGTATAATAAGCAAGGCACACCTTCTGAGGAGAAAAGTACCGGTATACTATCCTGCTTTTGTTATTTTCGAAGAAGGTGTTTATTATTGAAGTTCACATTTCGTTCCTTATTTAGGAGCGTTTGGTACGGTTCAAAGACACGCGTATCATATGTCTTTTATCTTAAAAATATATAAATAAAGAATAGAAGAATAATAAAAGAAACGTAATGATAAGAATAAGAAAGTGTCTAGAGGAACAATGAGGGAGATACATTAAAAGTTTCGTAACATAAAGGTATTTATTCTACGGTGTCTTAAGTTTGACTTTACTTCTTAAACTCGGCTTTACGTCTGGATACTTCAAACTAGACTTTTTGACCGTCTAAATTAGACTCTGCGCAGTGTCCTAGATGGTGACCTAGTCACGCATTTTTCCATACACACGCAGACACACATAATAAAATTCCTATGCCTCTTGCATATATTTTCTGACGATAGATTATTTCTATCCTTACTCTTACGGTATGTATTTTATAATAACATAAAATGCTTACAATATATATTATTGGGTTGGCAAATAAGAAATTACAAATTTTACTGTCGGATGATTTTGGTGAAATTTGTAGGTATACTTACGCATACCCACGATGTTCTTCTCACATTTCATACTCCGATCGTAATTGTATTAAGAAAAAAATTGTGACCTTCGTTCGCGTAGCTCTTACTTGCCGTTGGTTCGAAAGTAGAATCACAAATCCGCGATTACTTACTCGCCAACCCAATGTACAATAATATAAAATGCATCCATAAAATGTTATCGCCTCTGATATCGATCCAACGAAATCGAACATTCAGCGATTTCAGTCGACCTGCCCTCGGTTAAGCGAGCGCGTCTCGGGCGGCGCACACTGCGCGATCGATACCGCGAATAAATAAAGGCCGCGAGGGCAAAGGGCGGCGGGACCGAAATGCGACGGGAAAATCTCCGGTTCGCGGCGTGTTTTCAGCATTACCACCGTGGACCCCGAGAGTTTGCACACTACGGAGAATGCGATACATCACTTTGCTAGGATGCCTTGAGTTTCTTTGCCCCCCTCCCCCCCGCCCCTCCTCACGTCGCCGGCCTTTCGCCCTCCGGAGGAAGAAAGCTCGAAGACACGGGCCGAAAGTTGGGGAAATAAAGTGGACTTTATGACACGCCGGAACGATATTTATGTTTTCGAGCGCAGCCGCTCCTCCGCGGCTTCCTGGCCGAGGGAGAGAGATCGCCCTCGAAATAAGAAGAGCACCCGCGAGTTTTCCTTCCTCGTCCCCGTATCTCGTTAACTCTTTGGGAATCTGAGAGCGGGGCTCGACGGCCTGTTCCGTCCTGTCGATGTTTTGCAATGCTCCTGCGCAAGACGTAAATGGATTGCCTTTCCGCCGCCGACCATTATTTCGCCGATCGTCCGTTCATTCGCGGGACTTTCTCGACGCGCAATCTCGATCAGGATATTTGCACGTCGCGACACGCTTAGATCGGGATTTTATCTGACGTACGATGTTTGGAACGATTTGATGCGAACTTCTGTTGCGTACTGGAATTGATTAGTTGTATAACTTTGCTTCTGTTTTTTTTTTCCGGAATTAGAGGTTTTATTGTAAAATACTGGTTATACATTTATGATTCAAAGTATTGCTTATCGTTGGTCACTACTTTTTCCAATATTTAGGGCAGCGTACAAATTGTGCGTTGAAAAAATCGCTACTTGTCGCAAAAGTTATCTATAGGAAAATGGCGGAAGCAAGTTGTACAACTAATATATATAAATTATATTTTTTTCTTATAGATAACTTTCTTTTTTTATATATATAAATACACACACACACACACACACACACACACACACACACACACACACACAAATAAACAAACAAACACAAGTAATAGTTATTCTTGGTACTAAACGTCGATATCGATAACTAAATATTGTTGGTGATTGAAATGTTCCTGGTGAAATCTAAGATCATGAAATAGTGGCCGCTGAAGTGGATGTTGCGTAAATTAAAGAAACTCTACCGGCTAATTTTGTGTGCCGTAATGTCGGCAATGGGTCTTCGAGAAACTTATTTTGTAACTGACCGTGTGCTTTGAAGTAGAACTCGAATGAGAGCTGCTATCCGAGTTGGCCAGTACCAAACAGTAGAACTTCTTGGATTGCGAGCGGTTAAATTCTGCCGGCGCTGAAAAATGCTCGCTACTCTCGAGGTTTGAAACTGCACTTGAAAAGAGGATATCCCGCATTTTCACGATGATCAACCATTTACATGGGTTATGATACGTACTCTTCGTGGTCGTGAACCGTTAAGTTTCACGACACGCGATGGAGGCTCGATGCACCGGGTAAAAAAGACGAGGGAAATTTGTGGTTCGCGGGGCTGAAAGATGTTTGGTGCTTGGTTGACATTTCTGAGTATCGTGCTCTGGATACATTTAGAGTGCGTTGGGAAATCAATCGATTGAACTTCAAGTAATTTAGATATTTTTATCGAATGCTACCCATAACGAGAGATCGCTATTTCTACATTTTTCTGCTCAATAGCATGCACGTTCCAAGATACTTTTCAAAGACGATGCTGGATCTGTAGTAGTAGAGGTTCATGTGTCACACAACTATTTAGAATATTATTATAAAACACGCTTGGAACTTTTGTGTTATCCGATACACAAGATTATATTAAGCTTCGTCATATATACACGAGCGTTACCACGATGCATCGTAAAGATCAACTCGATCTTTATATTTTACTTCCTTCACAACCAAACCAGGATATTCAAACCTGTTTGCTCTTTCGTTTAGTCATCTTACGTCATCGATTTTTCCCTTTCATTTTGACTTTTTACATCCTCCTCTTTCTAATTTTCTTTCTCAACTTTTACCCTAGCTAAAAATATTCCTCCAAAGCAGAGTTTCAAGCATCCAACGAACTCTCATGAAGAACGGTTCGACCTCTATCCTTCAAAACTGTTTTGCCTATCCGTCAGACGTCGCCTGACATTTTTCTGCGGTTCGAACGGTACGCGCGACTCTTTCCTCCAGACGACTTTTCAGAATTCGCATGGAAAAGCGAGATGCGGCCAGGACATCATTCGCGATTGCATATGCAACGATGCAAATACGGCAGGTTAACCGACGTACGAGGCAGCGAGGGCCCGAATGCCGGCCGATACGACTGCTGGACACGCGGTCGGATATCGACTCCGCTCCGCAGGATTAACTCTTATATCATCCTGCAGCGGGACAGAGCGGATATTGCGTCAATTAATAACGCTGACTGTGCCGTTACATGCCTTCGGATGCGCCATTACTGTCTTCCAGCCGTCCCATTTTTTACCCCCTTTTTACACCGCGTTGAAGTACAAAGCCATTATCATGCAACATTCGTCACGGTTCATCGAGCTGTTGGGTTCATCGACTACTTCCGTTTGAAGGAAGATGATTTTTCGCTTTGAAACGATGCTGGTGGTTGGGTTGAAGTATAGTTTTTTTTGCCAGCCAACTTGTGCTGATAAGTGAAGATGCTTTAATAATATTACTAGGATACAGTTTTCACAGTCCTGTGCTGTACTCTAGCTCTTTATTTCTAACACTCTCAGACTTCAATCTATTCTTCGACTTTGACTCTAATTCTGTAACTGCTCTGTAACTCTGTTCTCTGTGCTCTGCTCTCTATAACTCTCTGTAACTAACTCTGTTCTCTGTACTTTGACCCTGACTCTGATTCTGGCTCTTAACTCTGTACTCTGACTTTGAATCTTCACTCTGTACTCTACTCTGCTCTCGACGACTCTCTGTTCTCCTTTGGTCTCAGTTCTTTACCAGGTTACGTCTTTCTTCTCTCTCGCTCATAAGACGTTTCGATAACTCATCGGCCACGTACATTCTTCGAAACTGCGCGTCACCTAAAACTAAGCCGTGCACTCTGTCCCAATCGCTCTCCTTTCATCGTTTTATAGCCCAAACACACTTCCTTCGGTTGCACGCATTTTATACTCTTTAAAATATTTATTCACTCTCACGCCAGACTATTTTTACATTCCCACACTTATGAATTCCTCGTTCAGCATCGCGCTGAAGATCATAGGCATCGCACGACATCTCGATTATGGTAAACACCGAGAAAATACCGAGCCGGAACTTCTGGTGGAATGTAAACCTTTTCGTTTTTCTCTCTGCATATTCTGGTTTTCCTTTAACACATTGAGCACTAGTTCTGGGTTCTTAAGGGTTTCTGTGCGTTGTCCCAAAAGTTTCATCCGTTTTGTAAGGAAATCATAGGTGCACGACATACTTCTCTCGTATTATTTTACAGAATTATGAATACAACTAGAAGACGACTATAAAGACTGCAACATTTGGCATATAAGGTTTCAAGTTCGTATAAACATTGCCAGGTACAACAGCAGCGTGATATATAATAGAAGACACTTTTGGGCCAACCTAATAAAACGAGAATCGTTCATCCTTGATGTTGTGATCACGATTCGCAGGTACATCCACCAACCCCGTATTTCCTTATTTTTCTCGATGCCATTAACGAAAAAGCCTTCTGGAGGGCGAAAAAGTCTCGTGAAATAATCCTTTTACAGTGTGCCGCCCGGCTGCACTTTCAAATTCGTCGTCTGGCAGGGCCAAAAGGGGGGTATGCCGGGGCCCAAAGTGCGGCACCGTCAATTTACATTAATAACGCAAGGGTATACGCACAGCACTCACGGTACTTCGTCATCTTTGCGGGCGCAGGGAGGGCAGCTGGTAATTAATCGCCTTTGTGAGATTGCCCGTCCATCTCCGGCGCCGGTTCAGAAGCCAAAAGGATGATTATGCCAGAGTAGAATTCAAATTAGCCTGCACCGACGTTGCACCGGACTTTTTTTAATTTTACCCAGGGATTCTGTTCGGTTAGGTCGTTCCTGACCTTCCGCGAAAAAGAATTCCTTGCTCGTTTACTCGGGTCGACAGATTGGGCTGGCGTGCACTAGATGTACACTATGTATACACTAGTACTGAGCATTAATTTCCCGGAATTCGAGTCGAGTTTTACTTGAAAACGTGGCATTCGTATCGCGTTTCGTTCCTCCATTGAATTCCTTCGAACGAAGTCATCGAACGTGGGAAAGGAGAAGAACGACGAGTTCAAAAGTCGTATATTTTTCCATTCGTAGCCTTTACGTCAATTCTCTTTGCGTTGACATTGCATTCCAGCGAAGCAAGTATGGGAGTATAAGAAACATACAAATACGTGATATAAATTCATATATTTTAATGTTTCCTATATTAAACGCAAATCACAGGTTCCTTTTATCTGTACAGCCAAATTCATTGCGTTGTAAAATAGCGGGCGAACTGCTTTCCTGCCTCCTTCGAAAATAGTACTTTCGTTGCACTAGGCAGTGCCCGCGCACATTGCAAATTGCATCAGCAGAGTAAATTATTCGTGACGAGCGTAGCTTTACGAAATTCGCCGATTGTTCGTGATCGAATTTAACACTGACAAATAAAAGCAACGGGGGAAATATTGAATTAATCGAAATCGCTGCGGGAAAACAGGCTTGGCCCGCAATTAACCGTTGCCCGAGTTCATTGTAATTAAATTGCGAATACAGTTAGCCGTGCCCGATATTAAGCGAATTAATATGCGTATCGTGCGATCGGTGTATGGCTCGATTACAATTCGGCCGATTCCGATTCGCTGACGAAATGATCCACCGCCGCGTGTAATTTGTAGGAAGGAGCGTTGGAATTTTAATACCGCAAGGCAAATAGCTCGTGGGGATTGCGCACGTTCATTGGAAACTCGATGGGTTTGCCGTGCATGTGCCAAAGAAACGTTCGTTTGCCGCACGTGGATTGGTTCCAAACAAGAAACTCGAAAATTCCGGAAAGTTTGCCGAATCGTAGGGCAGCGCAATAGGGATATAAATTGCTTCCCTTTTCCCACGAAGTTTCCAACTGCTCTATACACAAAGTGCAGCCGAATAAAAACCATCGTTTGCTTTGCACCTTGGTGATTTCGCCGATCCACAAGCAAATTACGAACACCGAGGCAGAGTCCAGACGTGGAGCTTCGCGGCGCGGATAATCTCGGTTTTATTATTTAGCGAGCCACTTAGCCATCTTGTCGACGAGTCATCCTGTCTATTATTGTCGATTTCGTTTATCTACGATGCACGTTTATCCTCACCTTTTTCATCATAGATGGATTACTGGAAGACGCGAGGTACTGCGTATCCTTTACTTGTCATTCGTATTAGGATACTATTGATATCGAAGCAGTTAATGTATCAATTCATTAATCATAATAACAGCATAGAAGCTTTATCAAGAAGAGCTACGAATATAGAAAGTATATATCGATGTAATTGCAGCAGAAAGAATCTTAGAGAAGCACGATGTAATACAGTCGATACAAACCAAAAACTACATAGTAATTTGTAGAAAAGTTTCCACGATCGACTTTCGTCGCTGTCGTCGTAAATAACGATTACAGTGCGGAGTATCGGCAATATAATTATCCGGACAGTATCGGCGGTGTGGCTATTGCGCTCATTCGAGATTCTTTCCTCCTCTGGGCAAAGAGAGGCTCTTTCCACAATACAAAGGCCTTCCGGCACCGATTAGTCCTTTCGAATTGAGATTCTTCTCGGCCGATAGAATCGGGAGTTTCGTGCGAATTTAAGGCGTCAAGCTGCGCTTGCTCTTAAGGTAAAGAGCAACTTCTCCCTTTCTCTTCCTCCTTTTTTAATCAGCTTCATTGCAAGTTCTGTTGGTGCACGCGCCGTGAGGTTTGCTCCTCCTTGCGCAAAGGTCTCGACGGAAGCGAAACGGGGGGAAAAACGCAGGGCTCGATCCGGGGCAATTAGTTCCAGGAAGATATAACAACGGCCAGGCACGTACGGCCGAATACGAGAGGTTTACGCCTGTGTATTTTGTTCTCGAATCCCGGTTTTTATTACACATTCCCAACGTGCTACTAGATTTCATGGGGGCTCGATGGGAATTATAGGTTTTTCTTTGAAGACACCCACTTGGCGCCACTGCTTCTTCTACGGAAGTCTGAATGAATGCCCGAGTCTTGGCAGACTTTTTGCGTAAAGCAGGAATAATTCTCATCCTCGCATTGTCGAATATGCTGATACGTGGATAATCGCACAATTTTCGTTCCTCGGTTATTAATCGCATGTGTTTTTAAGTATAGACAGTAACTCGTGGTTGCTACTGAATGTGGTTCGTAACAATCGCGATTTGAAGGAAGAAAGGAAATATTTGACTCGGTACGAGAATCTTTTTCGTTTTAATCCATCACGATGTACGAATAATGTTTTAAGTTTACACTTTCGTCGATGATAAAACTGGCAGGCTGTTGGAATATGTAAAAAAAGCTCGCTAAGGCTTTACGACTATTCTTTGAGAGCACGATGTTGTTAAGAATTCACGGTCCTGACGACGTACAATGGCATCGTAGGACGAGAAGTCTTACTTTACTTACGCCTTGAAAAATAATTCAGAGGAAGATAAAAATAATAACGATGAGGCCAGTCCCTCGATATTCGCGCGATGGGCGTTTTATGCGCAATAAAATGAGGCGGCGCGCAATTTCATCCTGATGGAGACAAAAGGGACCATATTTTGATTTATTATATCACCAAGCGGTGACATGAACTCGAGTAAAAACGGAAAGAATATGGACTTCTTAAGGTAGCTAAGTAATTGTGAGGATAATAACGTAACGAGATCGTTGAAACGGATCGCAGCTATAAACATAATAAATGTTTTAATAGACGCGTATATGGGCGAAATTATAATAATTTCCGTGAAGCGTGGACGCATATAGGAACTCCATTAATATCCCCAGCTTTTAAACTGGACACGAAGCAGATTTTCACCATTTGTAATAATAGCATATGCATACTTTCCTTAATCAGCGTATCCGTTACATTCATCTACTTTTCAGTTAGTCATAAAAAATTTTAATCCATTATCCTTCTACTCGTTTAATCCATACATAATTTTGATTAATCCCCATTAGACATACTAAAGAATGGATTGTAATTTAACACTAATGTTGAAATGGTTTCTTTAAAAAATTGTAAGACCTTGAGGCGGAGTATTTTCTAAGGATTTTCACGATCTTTTTGCATCATACGGATCAATATATCAATCTATTGACATTTTTCCTCTGTCCATATTTTCGTAAGAATATATCCAGTTAGGTTTACTATAAAATTAAAAATATTCTTACGATGCTTCTGGTGTCAGATCTGGATTTTTCACAGCGTCGTTTGTTTTACCTACGACTAAGTGTATTAAAGTCCCAGTACCGTACTCGTATCCGTCTACAGTCAATCCATATTTCTCTACCAGCCGCGAAAAGGCACTCCATCTATGGCGATTCCAACCGCCGCTTTCGACATCAAAGTGTTCCGCCGCTCAAAGGGTTAATTCATCGTCTCGTTGGAAAAGCGAACGGCAGAGGAGAATCCTTCTCTATGTCCGAGAAAAGGAGCTTCTTGCGCTCCACTCGATCGTGGCCAACCGCTTTAACCCTTTCGATACGGCTATGTCTTTTACCACTGAAATTCCACCGTAAACAGTTGGATAGTGAATTTGGCAATACTGCATAGGCTAGTTACAGCGTGATATATACTTCAACGCGCAGTGTACAAATTGTGTAACAGTGTGGAAAGGTGTGTAACGTAAATCGGGAGTGAACTATTCGTAAGCAAAGCGTAAAAAATCGATGGCGATGGAGTTAAAAACGCTATGCTACGCTTGACTAAGGTGTAAATCATTGATAAAAAAAGTGACACCAGTGTAATCCGTAAACATAACCCATTATTTACTATTGTCCCTTTTTTGGAACGTTTGTTTTTTATTTATTTCTACCTAAACAGTGGAACTTTTAGTTTTGATCGATGTACTTGAGTGTTGTACTGACCGGTATAACAGTTACAAACTCGATAAAAATATTTTTCCTCTAATTAGCTTATTGTAGGAAATGAATGAATTAGTGCATTTTTTAGGTTTGCACTTGGCTTTGCCATATCATGTGTCAGTCACTTAATCGTAAAGTCTTGCATATGAACAGGGCCATGGCTGAAATATAAAAAACGATAACATAAAGCTAAAATATATATAGGGGTATGTCAATGCAACCTACTAGGTGGTCTGACAATATTTATACAATCATGAAATCTAAACTGTCAAACGTCGTACTTTCCATCCTCGATAGTCCTCCAGCTGTATACGTAATGGAATCAAATAATATAAGATAATAATCATCAACTTTCTCACACACAATATCGTTCTATCGACTGAAATTGCAACTCTAAGAAACCAGATGAAGAATTTAGAATTATTAACTGTGAGAATTAACTCCTCGCTAAAATTCATGATTCGTCATAAGATAAAAAACTTCGTGCGTCTATCATTACCTTAGAAAGCGAAGAACACTTTGGAGCCAACCTAATATATCTGAATTTCCGGCTGGTTTTCGTCTATTCGCATTTAACTTCATCTCAAGACATAACTACGCGGCATACTTACCTTTTCAACAGTCCCAACGCGAATTATTTATTCACCATCGCTTTTCGACGCGCGATCCTTTTGATTTACGTCACTCAGGCTCACGATAGTGGCCAGTAGGACAGAGACCTTTATTACTGTAGCCGTCGCTGGTACTAAAAGGCTTAAGGATTCCAGAATAAGACTAAAGCGCGGAAGGGGGCAGGGGGCATTTGTAAGCGGCGACAGGGTCGTTGTAACCGTCGAATTTATCGTTGCACCTCGAGTGAGCCCCGCTCCTTTATCCCCAGGAATCTTGGCCGTGAATCAAATCCCTGATTTACGGCCGGTACACGTGTATATCAATTCCGCAACGACCCGATTATCGGTCTGGCAGGAGCAGTCGTGCCCAGGCGGACGTCGTTTTTCGTTGGGCCAGCGCCAGCGATACACTATCCTGCATCAAAGGAAAATATCCCGGAGCTTTCTTCCAGATTTTCTGTGCTCCACGGCCACCGGCGTTTCTGCCCTGGGCCTCGTAATCGATAGGGCATCTCGAGACCCGAATATGCAACCCGGATTTAGAGGTTTTGCCTCTGCATAGGAAGGCTTTCCATCGGTACTTGGACTTCCTCTTTTTTGTTTAATTTTTTTCTTTTTTTTTTCATTCCAACGTAGACGCTCGGACCACAGCCACTCGACGGTCTGTTTCACGGGCAAAGGGAAAGTCTGTCGGACTGTTTCAGGATTTTTTTTTCGCCAGATTACGCGTATACCGAGCTCGGTTCTTTTTTTGCATGGACAAGGATAGTTTTGCGTTCGTAAGAGGGGAAAGGATTAAAATATTAACCCTGTGCGCTCTTATAAGTGTCGCCGGACATCGTATCTTTTTTTACCGATAGTTTTACGCACTCGAATATAATGATTTGAATCTTCGGCTCGTCTCGTCTCTCCCTGGTTATTCGAAAAACATCGTTGCGTGTATACATTGTAATAGAACTTGAATATAGATTGCAATTTGGGTTCTTGTTCGCGAAAGGGATAAAACTGTTCGGAGCGCAAAGGGTTAATAATGTAGATACTTTATTTGAATTTAGAAGACTTCTATGAAAATGTTCAAACTGATACACTTCGCTGCTCAATCCCTGCGATTGGTTTCTGGCTGTTCAATCAAATGTGGCGGATTTCATTTTTCACACTCTGCAGGCACACTCGTACAAACACAAACAGAAGAGCGTCTTATGCCCACTTAGGATCCTTCGATCGTCTCTCAATGATACTTCCAAACTCATACCGCCTTATCTTCTGAAATATTTGCACATTAAATATATTTTGTCCGGTCTTCTGGTGATTTATTTCATTTTTAACGTTGACCATTAAAGTTCATTGATCTACGTTGTTGAGACCGAATATGGCAGTGACTTCATTAAAAGCCGAATCTGAAGGGCGCTGCATTGTAATTATTTTCAGTAGAATTATTTTACTGTGGGCGTGATGATGTTAGCGGTGGAAAAATTTGACGGGCAAAGTAGTAGGTCGCTTTTGAGTTGCAAAGTAACGGGAAATCATTTTAAGGCGGTTGCATGTACATTGAAAAATTGTATGATGTGCAAAGGGTTAGAGAAGCCGGACAGAGCGCAGTGTACATATTACGTGGAATAATTTAGAGGCGGTAGATGGGATTTTGGCTCTACATCTCCGCAGTGGAAGTCTGCGCTTCTATCCAGTAAGCCAGAGTTATTCATTAGAGCTGGTATCGGCTTCAGTGTATATTTAGACATCGGAATTATTGCGATACTTGGGTGTCGCGTTGCTCGAATGGACAATACGAAAATAGTATATCAATAATAGTGCAAATTGATGATTACCCTAATATAATTACAGAGCGTATACGTGTCACCATAAACTACAATAATGTCTAGATTTGTTTTAATTATATACTAGCAACCTAAGGAATGATTGATTACAGCTCTTACATAATCATTATCCCTTGGAGATTAAATCACATTTTGAAATCACATTTTTTCATCTTGTCGTTAAGGTTAATATAATAGAACCACACGATCCGGATTAATAGCCTGAATGCGTCAAACATCGATTAGACCTTCGAGCAGCGCCTATGACTTTCCACAACTACTTCAAGATCAGCATATAATTAAGGTTTTCGTTATATTTACAAGCTATATGATGATTCTTTGATGTACAGATACGTGGAATGCGTTTGATCAGGCTGTAAATTCCAATCAGATTATTCGGATCTGCGGGTGATTCATATTTGATTTGAGCAGATGCGAGCATATTCAGTAGGATTTCGACTTTACTGGCGACGTACGCATCGTATCCTTGCCTCCATTCCGTGGTTTAGCAAGCGGCGAACTTTTTCCAGGGACAAATCCGGAGATCATCTTTTTGGCTTTTCGTTTCTGTCGCTCAGAGGAGCTTAAAAATGCGCCGCATCGCTTTTATCCGCGAATCTTACCATCCCTCCTTCCCTTGCCGGCATTTGCCACTGGGGATGCGGGAGCTCAGGTTGGCGGCCGGCAAAACGTGTCGATGCGATGCTTCAAAATTGCAATATTTAATTCCAGCTCGGTTTTTACGGCCTACGACATTTTGGCCTCGCGCACACTCCGCGAGTATCCCGGAAAATGGGATAAAATAATGATGCGGCATTTGGACACCCTGGCGGAATTCGTCCGTGGCATTTCAAATACTTACTCTTCGACCTCGCTTGATGAATTTTGACGAGGGGCGGGGTCAATAATTTTTTAATTAAAATGCTTGCCGCATTCTGCCGTAACGTTTCAAATATAACGATCCATCGGCGTGCAAGTTTAATCTTGGTAAATGTATATTCGGACCTCGATGCCGTAAAAAGCGCAGCGTTAAAACGACGATACGCCGTTAATAATAAAGTGGGATTTTTAAAAGCAAATCGCGATCGTTGCGCATAAGCAGAGGCGTAGATACGTCGATTCGCGCGATTATTGACACGTTGATTGTCAGGCGCATTTATAAGGAAATCTCCATCAGGACAAGCGCGCTGCTTAGAAATACACTGTTATGGTGGTATAGCAATGCCAAGCGCACTTCTGAGATTAAAACTTACTAGATGCAGGTATTTAAACATATTACTACAATTGTTTCTTATTATAGTAGAAGATGATTACGTTTAGACCGAAATGCTTATGGACATTCGTTGAAGAAAGAATAACTGTTTTTCCGTTTACAGTGTTTCGATGCAATCCATTAAAATTTGTTGGTAAAAAATATTCAAGTACATTAACGATGCGATCCTGGAATTTCTTACAATTTTTTAAAGCAATGTAATTCTTTTAGTTTCATATCGTATTTTGTGCCGTCAGTCACCGCTGGCTGACGCGGCAGTCAAGTTGTGTTAATGAAACCTTTATCCCGTGCCATACGATGACTTTCTAAAATAATTGCGACGCCGTTTGTGGTCCACGAGCACGTACAGAGTATTAGTGCTAAAAGTCAAAATCGATGATTAAGCGGCCTGAGTAAACCTGTCGGATTTATGAACAGGGCTTTCAGTCAAATTAGCTATTGCACACATAACCTAAATCCGAGACTATTCCCTGAATAATTTCTCGATTACGCGAGATTGTGACGGCAACGGTTGGGCAGATAAATCCAGACAATAATCCAGACAAGGCTCATATACTGCTTGAATATTCTCGACGAAATGCACATAGACTCTGGAATATAACGCACGCCCCGAAGAGGATCTTAATGGAAAACAATATCAAATTATGGTAAAAACAAATTTAAGCGCCCCAAACCGTTTTAAACCGATGCGGAAATTTACAGGTTTAATCTCGCGCACAAGTCCGATTATTTATACGTATTCAGCGGCCGTTAGGTGGGCGCAGTCTGTTAAGTATTAACTTCAGTCGAGCCCTGGGAATAATTAGACCGGAGAAAATTAATCTCGGCATTATACCCGGCGTAACTCCCGGAGTAATCGTAAGTGGGATTAGAGCAATGGGGAGGGGGTAATATTATATAGCGGAGATAAAGTCCTATTAATAAAGCGTATCAACGTCGACAAGATCCTCTGGTATCTTGCGAATTCTTGCCCTCTTGTGTATTCCTAATCGAGGATCGGTTTATGCGATCGGCCAACAGGAAAACTCGGTTGACAGACGATTATCTTCTAACGCAAACACATTGCCTTTAGGATCGTGTTTGACTTAAAGTGAGGAATTGGCCTAGGCGCAGTTTACGACCGGCGAAGCTGGTGCCAAGAGGATAAGCCGGACTTTAAATCGCGCGCATCATAATTTTCTCGTTCTGCCGTGAGAAACGATGAGCCTGGGTTTACTCGATATCTTACTTGATTTATCGCACGTTTATGCGTGTTTTTACGCCCGGCATTACGTGCAAATATTACTTGAACGTAGCGATGCTGTCCCCTCGTGGCGCAGAGGAATTTACGAGTTTCCTCGTTGCCTTTGGGAACGAAGTTCGATCGTATGGAAGCCGACGATGCAACGGATATTCCACGAAATGAACTTTGCGTAGCTCGTTCGATGAACATACGTAATTTTTCGGCATCGGAATCCCGATGAAATTCAATACTCGTGAGATTTGAATTAATAGTAACACACGTATAAAAGCCACTGAGAGAATCGAGAGCACCTGCGGTATGTTAACATATCTTTTGTGATGTAAAACTCGTAATGTTTGTGAAAGATGAAGGGAGTTAAGCGGAGGAAAAAAAATGGGCGGCTCAGGGTAAACGCGATGCTTTAAAACAACGGTGCTTTTGTTCCGGAGAGAAGGAAAGAAGAAAAAAAAATTAGACTCGCAGCTATCGCGTGAAAGTGCGGGGAAGTTGGTTGAAATCCGGGATTTTCAAAATTTAATGCCAGATTATGATAATGGAGGTAATAAAGAGGAGCGAAGTCCCATTAACGCTCTACGCGCGACTAACGAAAACATTCGACCGTTAAATAGAAAACAGAAGCGCGCCATTGCCGCATTGGAATATATTCTGCTTTCGCACTTTTTTATAACCACGCACCGATGATTCAGAGGCGTTACTCTAACCCAATTGCTCTAACATTTAGTTCCCATCTGTTCATGGTAAGTATAAAGAATAGTATAGCAAACCTGTACAATTTACAAAACCTCACGATAATACATATTCGCGGTCTTCCGGAGCGGTCTATTCATACGCCCTTCCATTCTTCCACTCTCATAGTACGAATAACTGTGTCCACTTGGTGCGTGACTCGAATAATTAAAGGGTCAATCAAATATATATATAATTAAGAATAGAAGTTAGTATTAAGAAACTTATTGGAATTAAGGCGGTAGATTATTCGTATAAGAGAAAAAGGGCGTCGAAAAAAATCCGACACTTGGGTAATATTTTTTGGTATATTTCTCGGACAGCTTACGTGCAGCTCCAGGTTATGCAACGTCCAACTTTACGCGACTGGCCTTTAGTGCGTTAACAGTGCATGCTAATACAGACGAGATCCGGGAGAGTAGGGTACCGTCGTCGTTAGTGGCCAACGATAAATGGACGGCACTGCCCGCATGAAATGCGCCACGTCGTTGTCTTATGTATGGCTCATCCGCGGCTCACCGGAAGTATTTCCGGCTCGTTCCAGGCGGACATTTCATGGATGTTGGCTGACACCCTGGAAACGTCCCCGTTTCCGTTTGGCTTAATCCAAATTAATGAATACAGGGTTATATTCAATTTTGCCAGGAGGACCATCGTTCTCGAGGATTAATGAAAGATTATTACAGTGACGTGAGTGGTCGGTATCGTGGTCTGTTGATACATGATATTCGTCTAATAACGATAAACATGGAGAAAAACGGATATGTAGGACTCGAGCATTTTATAAGGAAGCTACATGGAAAGATGGGAAAATTGGTTCAACGTGTAATTTGACATGGTTTTGTAGGATAATGTGAAATTATTTAAGGCACACAGTTTCCCAAGAGTGAATTGATAACCTTGGATTTTATTAAAAAGCACGGCTTAACGGTGAAACGATTATGTTCACTTCTCTAGCAACGCATTGCGGCAAAGTGAGCATTTAGGGAATTTGTTTTTTTGCTGAAGTGTTGAAGCAGAAAGCGCGGACGCGATTTGCGACATCCTTAATTACTCTGGTCAGGCGTATCTTGTATGAGCTGTCTTTTTGAAAGTGATACAGATTCAAATTTAAACGAAAAAGTTGAAATTGGTCGTAGATTTATATCTTCGGCATGTAACTTAAACATTAAGTTTAAGACATATTAACATATTCAGAAATTTCACAGTCGTAAGCACATATACATATACATACAGTTTGTGCGTGTGAGTAATCTTGAAAACAAGCGTACCTATATTTCCAACAATATCTCCAAGCCGCTTGAAATGCCTTAAATCCCTTAAATACTTGAAATGGGAAAAATTGGTCTTGCACCACTTGCAGAAGCTGGAAAAAACGGCTCATATCGCAGTGAGAGGGAGGTTTTTTCGTGGACAAGCATAGGTCTGCTGCTGCGAGCGGGTTTCCGTGGAGATTTAATGCCGTACCGGAATTCGAGAAGATGAATCGACGAAGGGATTCGACCCTCGTAACTTACTGTCTTAATACATCCTGCAGCAGGGAGTGGAACATGGCCGTAGTTGGTTATTCGGTCGCCTTAAAGATCCCGAAAAAGAATTTCTCCCCGTTCGGGCCGGGCATAATTAATTGGGCGCCGACTTTATTAATGGCCACCCTGTGCAAACTTTCTTAATCGCGATATTTTCTTAATCGCGGGCAAGGGGCCCCTTAACGATCGGCGAGGTTCTTGAATTTTACCCCAGTTTTTGGGATTAATTGCTGCCCCGGCATTTCTTATCCCCCATTCATTAAAAATTCATCGCGGCCACATTTTACCGGGATGCCTCAAGATTTTTGCGATAACCATTGGAATTTGGCCAGTGCGGCTAAGTGAGCTTTGCTGGTGCATCGTTCTTAACCCACTGGCACTGCTTCTTTCTTACGACCATGGCTATTTTTTTTATGCTGTTTCATTTACCGCTGTCCCTTTATTATTCCATTTTTCGCGCTCTCATCGTTTCTAGTGAAATTTATTGTTGTACTTATATGCGTGGTTTATTGTGTATAAAGGGGCATTTATTTAATCGCATGAATTTTATCCGACACATTGAATCGGGTAGAATCAGATATCTGGCGAATCGTATAACAAAGATCGTACAAGGAAGAAAAGAGCAAGGGGAGATAAAAAAGATCATGATTTGCTTCCAAAGCGACTACGTGAGAAGCATTGTACATTATCCCCTTTGATGGAAAGTACTTCATCATGCGATACAGTGAGTGACATAAAGTTATTCATTTTCCCCTTTAACTCAAAATACTCACTTGTCAGAATATATTTCTTCTATAATATAAGCACGTATTCTTTTTGCTAAGATACGAAAGTAGAAGTACTGTACATGATTTAAAATTGATTTACCAACATTATTTCTATTTTATACCTCCACATTTTGACTTGCACGCGCTGTTACGTGTGATTCAAATGATCGCCGTTTATCAAAGCAAGCACGCAAACTCTTCCGTCAAATTTCCCGTACAATTCCCTTATTCGAGGCATTAGGCACGTGGCCAAGGCTGCGATCGGCGTTAGTTGTTTCGACGGCTTGAAATTTCAGATAACTGGTAATAGGATGACCGCCTCCTCCCAATCGGCGATATTACGATAAGCAGGCTCTGAGTAGCGGGTTCGTGCCTCGATTCTGAAGCCAGAATCCATTCTGCCAGAGACCATTTTGAATTGCTCGCTCTGGCTCTAGTCGTCGATGCGGAAAATTCACTTAACACATTAAGCGCCACGCTTGTTTTGTTTGCCTCGATGTTCACGCCATGCATTCGCTGTCCAGCCGCTTATATCTTCCCTCGCATTCTTTGTATACAATGCAATCATATCCCAGTCTATGTATTATTACGCGGTTCCTTTAAAAAAGCTTAGTCATACAGTTGCTTTTGCTGTGTGCTTTAATGAGCGTATATTTATATTTCAACGATTCTCGTGGAAATAAAGTTTGTCACGAACTTGGTGCTTATTACGTGCAAGAATCGTCTGATGCTCGAGCTGAATTATCATAATTTATTTCTTATCATTGTAAGGGATAATAACGAACAGGTTGTTATTCCATGTCTACATTTTTGTAATACTACATTTAATCGTACTACATTTCTACATTTGTAGTTCTACATATGATCGAGATGGCTTTCATTGGTTTCGACTAAACATCTTGGTAACCGTTGAATCAATCATTTATTGGTCGATGGTCGATGTTCGGGATGCACGATGCGTTTTTAACAAATTGTACGAGAAACTGGCCTCTTGGTTGACAGTTCAGTCGGTTAAAATCAAAAGGACCATTGCTTCGATGTAAAGCCTTTCTAATGTATATTATTTATGCTTTGCATTCCTCGCGGATTTTACATCATTATGTTTGTTATATTTAATAGTACTTTCGAATTTTGTATACTCAGTTTCTTTCTCAAGGAAACAAATATGCAGTGCCCCAGATTTATCTATGAATTTAACGTTCAAATCTTGGAAGAAGTATATAATATGAAAAAAACCTTACCTAGAAATGAATGATATAAAACATAAATCGTGTCTAGAATATTTAAAATTCTTTACCAGTATTTAAGACAGCGAGTTACGAGAATGAGGTGCAGGTTGTTCTAAATTTGAGGTCACGCCACATTTCGGTCATCCAGAGGTAAGGGTAAATCGATATACGCGAGAGCAGTAAACGTGCAACAAAACTGCAGTTACCGTAGGAAAAGATTTTTCTCTCGCTCTTCTTTCGGTTCTCTTCTCCAATAACTGGCTTCCTATAAATTTTCCACGATGGGCAGACGTGAATATATAAAGTCGATTCCACAAAAGCCCATTGCGATTTCTGACTACGGATTTGATCGCAGAGAGATTGCAAGGATGTACCTGACGAAGGAGTCCCTCGGGAACCACAGACGAGAGCATCCCATTGAATTTTCTCGATTGTTCACCGTTTTGACGTCCGGAGCGATCGCACATGCTAAAATAAAGGTGTATATATTTGAATAATGCCTATAGCACATTTTTCATTACTTACATTCGGATAGAAAATTGACCAAAGCCGGGAAATTAGCGATTTGCTTTTAATTATAAGATTTATTTGCCACCTGGGGATTTTCGAGCGAGTGTCCATCAAGAATTATTGCGAGTAATAAAAGCGATTGACAATAATTTTATCTCGCTCATAACTTAAGTACAACATAACTTAACAATATGTGTCGCATGGATAAAACAATTGATTTCTCACCTGTTTTCTATTCTTGTTTCCTTAATTCCTGATCTCAGATAGTAAAATTATTCATGCCATAACGTGGTAGTTAGCTCGTTATTCCAGAACTTTTCCAATATCCACGATGTATAACGTGATAATACTGTGGTGTTATATCAATAAATCGCGCTTCTTTCCAACATGTTGCGTACTATGATTGCAATGTACAGTCTAGTCTCTTGTTAGTCAGTTACAAGTAAAAATCTCGGGTGTTAATAAAGATTGAAAACGAGCGCACGTAGAATCGATTTGCCTTTTCGACTGTGCCGTGGATTTGAATAAAAAGCGACGAATAATGAACACCCAGTTGGAATTGTCCCTTCAAATACGAAGGCGGACAGCTCGATTTCTCGTTAGCGCTGCGCACCTACGTAGTTTTTCTGTGAAAGGTACGCGAAACACACTCGCGCACCAACACTCACACTAACACCCGATGGGCCGAATTTTTTTTACTATTGCCTACATATGAGAAATAAATAACATCCAATAAAATCTTTTCCACGGACCATATATGCATATATGTATATTATAATTATCTATTGTACCTGATGTAAGATTATTAACAAAATTTGTATGTTTATCGTATGACTATCGGGTATGTTCCTTGAAAAATAGGAACACCTATATATACTCACGCTACACTCGCACTAATGCTCATACTAACACCCACGCTTACGCTATACCTCAAACTAACATTCACGCTCACTTTAACCCTCACACTAACATCCACGCTTACTCTAACCCTCACACTAACACTCAAGCTCACTCTACCCTCACACTAACATCCATGCGCAATGTAATCCTCACACTAACACCCACGCTCACTCTACCTTTTACACTAACGCACACGCATACTCTAACCCTCACACTAACACACACGCTCACGCTGACCCTCACACTAACACACGCGCTCACGCTAACCCTCACACTAACACACACGCTTACTCTACCCTCACACTAACACACACGCTTACTCTACCCTCACACTAACACACACGCTTACTCCACCCTCACACTAACACACACGCTCACGCTAACCCTCACACTAACACGCACGCTCACGCTGACCCTCACACTAACACACACGTTTACACTAACCCTCACACTAACACGCACGCTTACACTAACCCTCACACTAACACGCACGCTCACGCTAACCCTCACACTAACACCCATCGGTACGTTAACCCTCAGACTAACACTCGCGCTAAGATTCACACTAACGCTGATACTAATAATACTTATGCTTACATTCGCACACTCGACGCTCACGCACGCACACAAATGACGGACAGGAAGGATGGAGGTGGTTCGAGGAAAAAATCGCGTGAACCAGATACATAATAAGGGAACGTGTGCGGACGTTTTCGAGCGCAACGCTCACCCATCCCGACGAGGTAGGGGAGGGTGTTATGAATGGGCGAACGAGACTCGGGGCACGGAAATGGCGGCTGGGCTAAGCCCTGCGTATTAAGCCCCTTGGTTCTCAAGCCGCATTTTCGCAATGTTCGAAACGCCGAAGCGAAGTTAACCTTTCAGGAAGAAAAACACCGCGGGGTGTTCGATCAGGTGTGTATGTGTGTGTGTGTGTGTGTTGGATGAGTGTGTTGTACAGGCAACTTCATAATACCTGAGACTCGCTTCAGGAGTGGACAAGGGACACGAAATAAAGAACAATAATACTTTTGTGTTAATAATCCGCAACAGTTTGTCTTCAGGGAAGGTGCTGGAAATGCAAATCCTCGATTTGTACTTATGAACGATACTATTGGGTATCATTATGTGGACGTTCTTGATTTTAGTGCAGAACATCGCGATGATTGTTTCGGATACCGTACTACTTTATTAACGTTTTCGTAAGAGGAAATGCGATACCAGGTTTTTCGACGAGTTAAAACCAGGTTCTGACGTTCGCAGTACTACAGAAAATAATTGTTAGTTAACTTTTTGATTTATATAAAATATAATATACTTTGTGAAATTTTTTGAAGATACCTCTTTTATATTTTTAAATGTTACGATTTTGCTCTCTTGTAAAAATAGTGATATAACAGAAAGAAGGGGTGTATTAATATTTTGTTACAACTGAACTACGTATAACCAAAAACGCACTTTTATGGTCGGTCTGACTGAAATGTACCATGGAAATCAATATCGTAAACAAATGTAGAGAATTCATGAAAGACTTACAAATGGCAGCACTGATATTAGATACCATTTTTTTATGATTTCGAATTGCAACATACAGAGTTTTGCAGCATATAGATTTACTGTACACACATCACTCGTGCCAAGGAAACTTTATGACTAACTATCTCTCGTTAAAATTTATGATGCGAGAAACAATTGAAAAAATAATTGCGCAATGATATATACCACGCAATCAACGTAGTATTAATGACTCATCAGTGTTCGACTCTATTTGCATCGCTTCAAAAGGCATGCGAAATACACCAGCAAGCATAAAAGTGGAGACAATTATTTTGCAAGTCATTTACTTTTCTGAATATAAAAGCTTGAGTGACTGCAAAGGAACGAGAATGATATTTCATGCAATTTGTTCTCTTGAATGCGAGAAACTCAATGTCTACAAAAGAGATGAGAAGTGCTTCTTAAACCATTCCTTCCTTCGTTATGGACATTTCTATGGAAAGAGAAGGAAATTATTCTTTGTAAGCTATTTTTAATACAAACCACCCTTGTAGCACTTTAGGTCGTTAAAATTACCGGAGATTTATACTTTAATTACTGGTCCCTTATTGTCTTAAATGCTCGTTGTCTACAAATTCTCTTCTCCCTAGCAGTGTTTACAGATAGAAATGAAAGGCCAGATACCGTGTTATCTTTCATAAATATCCAATGTTTAATTTACCGTGTACCAAAGTGCACGGCTCTTCAACAAATCAGAGTTTAAAAATTCGTAAGTAAACTCATCGTGAAGGGCCTTAAGTTGATAGCGCATTTTACGAGCTTTCGATTGATTTCAAAACTTCCTTTGCCCCACTTTTTCGCGAAAATTCATACGCATTCGAGGAGGTTGTCGGAGTGCAGGTGCGAGTAAGGTGAAAGTGCAAGGTAAACTCCCTCCGCTCTCCCTTCGGGGTCAAGTGGAGCGGCAGCGTTTTCCATAAATAATTTGCGGGTAGAAATCGCGCACCTGGCGCTCATTATGCGATCAAACTCTTTATGAATCGTTCCTTGGTGCACTGCTTTTCAGAATGCGCAGGGCACATTTTGCAAAATTCTGCCGTTCTCGTTTCGCGTTACATTCTCCTTTTTATTTTCTTTACCTCCTCGAGCTTTGTTCGATTCTGGACACCGTATCGCCTCTCTGAAAGGCAAGTTTCACGTCGAAACTCTACGTTTAGTTTTGGGGGTATGAGGTTATTTTAAACAAGGGGGACGAACTGTCGCGTGTGTTTTTTCTTATGCAGCTTTTCGACGCTTGGCACAAATGTCGCTATTAAACGTTCTAGAGGTATGAGAACGAAGGGTCAGGTGTAGTCTAGGTGTTGGAAGAAAGATTACATTTGTTTTACGGGAACTGCTTTTTTCCGACGCAGCACGCGAGTTACGCATTCCTGCAAGATTCTTAATGTTGCGCGTGTTTTGTCCGTGTTAATATTCAAGGAAATATATATTTGACTCAAAAATGCGTTGAAAATTATAAAACTGTATATCGCATGTATTCTAACATTTCTCAGTAATAATATTATACTTTAAAACAAATAAGAAGCTTAATCAAGGGTAACTTGTTTAAAACTTAAGAAAACCAAAATTAGACTTTACTCTCATGACAAATTTCGTACGTCCGACACCTTTTTTCTCTCCTCGTCACAATCCTCTCCATACATTAGCACCGGGCTATTAACGAGCGTCGAGGTTCTTCGGAAGAATTGGACCCTTAAGGGTAAATAAAGTAGCGCGATAAGAAATACTTATTCGCAGTTCTTTACGGCTTCGACAAAGCTACTTAACCAAAACCCACCAAATCTAAGCCTCACTTAGTTCAACCCACTCTCCTGAGGCCCGATTATATGAGATTGGCAAGAAAATAATTACGCTTTTACAGTGTAAAATATGACTCATATTTTTATACAAATAATAAATTTAAATTAACAAAGTATTTTCCATTTTGTTCGACGACTTTTTACCATCTTTTTCGCAACTTCATAATTCCACGCTCATGAAACTTCCGTCCATTATCAGCAAAAAAACTATGTTTCAAAACCGAAAATCCCTTCTCATCGACTCTGTTCTTGAAATGCGAAATAATGGTACATCGACCTTTCTCACGCTTCTCTCACACAGCACAATCTCCATTTCCTCTTCTTCGTCATAATCGTCGTAAATAACCTACCTGATTGTTAACCAGCATCCAGATCTCTCATCCTCCCTCCCCTCCTCTCTCTGTTTTGAATACAAAAAAAAAAGTGAGAACCCCGCGGGCAAATAGGGGTGAGGTACGAGAAGGCTCGAGGGGTAGGAAAGCCGAGGAGGGTAGCACAAAGCGGCTAATGGTGCGAAATCTGTGGAAATCCACTTTTCCTTTGTCGACGTCAACGACAAAGATTTCTGGCGTGCTGCCACGGCTGCGGAGCGCCAAGGCGGACGACCTGAACTTGTTAAACATTAATTATTATCCCGGAGGCGTCCCTTTATCTTGGCGCGACCTCTCCTCGGTCACTACGCCTGAACCTGGCCCCCAGCCCTCTCCGCCCCTTTCCACTATCCGTCGTTTTATCGCGCGTGCACCTAATGTTCAACGACGCGTGAAACAGGACCCGGTGTAACTGGGTGTCCGGATTGAGTTTGAATTAAAGTTATGAGCCACGGGGATTAGAGCGCGCGGCCGCAAAAAATTCGGGCCCATTTGTCCGACCGTCTGCCTCGTTACCTAGCTTTTTTCCCTGCCATTCCTCGCTGCAGCGCAAGCGAGGGAATAACTGCGAAACTTCGGAGAGGCAACGTTTGGTTGGGCTGAAGGCCTAAAGCAGTCGACGCCTTTGGGAAGAAAGAAGGTACGCGTCCTGGTCAAAGTCGGTCATTGGTCCGTTTTCTTTCCACCGCGCCTAATTTCGTCGAGTAAACTTTTGGAAAAAACGAATAACGTTTTTGTACTTACTTTCCAAGTTTTGAGGTACTCCATTCAGAATGGTGGAATATTTGTTAAGTAACGAAGCTTGTAATATAGGAATTTAGGAATTGGGTATTATGAAAAAGTCATAGAATTTGTGGTGCACTTGGTTTCCTATTATATTGATTGAATGCCTTGCAAGGGTGTTTATGTTGGATGCTGAATTTTTTCATTGAGGCTATTTGAAATTTTCCTTGCATAACGGAAAGTTAAAAAGAATCGTTTCCTGTCTGTTATAACAATCGTAAGGAGTATGCGAGGAGGAAATTGTGATAGTAAGGACCAATGATAGGATAAAATAGATGAGATGCGATGAGATAAGGAAACGAAAGATGAGACCCAGAATAAGCAAAATCGGTCCGTCGCGGTACTTGTTAATTTGAATTTTAATTGAATTTATGATTTGTGTATCTTTTATATCGATGCGACGCATCAATTGGTCATTCAATATACACAGCCAGTGGATATTAAAGTGCTTCGACGACAAGGCAGATCTTGAATATCTAAAGAAGTCAAAGAGGAGAAGATCAACGATGATCATCCTTGTAAATGTCCAGATTGATTTTCTTGAAATTCAACGATTTATTCGTAAGACTTTAGAAGAGATTTCAAGCGTTTTGATTAACTTCATTGGCGTTTTGATGTTTACTATTAACTTTGCAATCAATGATATCAGTAATAATAATTACTACGTAACTCCGAATACTTTGTTCGATATATACAATTGCGTATTAAGAAGGATTTGCACGATAAGGATTTCAACGAATTCCATCAAGATTCAACGATCTCAGAGCTAACTTTCGTCACGACGCAGAGACCGACGAATGTACCCGTATAGCACAGAATCGATAGCAGCAAGATCACATTTCAACACCTTTACCATTATCATCACTCGTGATCATACCATCACAATTAATCGACAGAGGCAAAGCTATATGAGTATCGTATACCATTTCCTTGCAGAACCGTTCTTAGTGTTTCCACGTGAATAGGAAAATGTACATCAAGGAAGCTGCACTTTCCGGAGAAAAAGGTACAGCGGTCGTATCGCGGAACGAAGTCGAAATTATCCGGACCTGTGGGGCAAGTAAAGCAGCGAATAGGGTAGGATGCAAAAAAAATGAGAGAGAGAGAGTGAGAGAGTGAGAGAAAGGGAGAGAGAGAGAGAGACAGAGAAAGAGAAAGGGAGAAGAAAGAAGAGAAGGCGGCTTGGGTGGAAGGATAAAGGGTGCGCAATTACGCTGGGAGGGAAAAATAAAAAGAATGACCGAGGCAGTAATCTTAATAATGCCTTCGACCAATCCACTCCACGGCCTTCCGCCGCCCCCACGGCCTCCGCTTAGCTGGGCGTCTCCGCAGTTATTTGCCTCGCAGATCTCGGTCTCCATTCGTCCATCCACTTCATCTTGTTGCTTCCTCTCCCACCTAATCCCGTGGAACCTTCTTCTGGTGGTCCGCATTAAACCGACTGACCGTGTGATTGCCCCGCGCTACCCCTTATCTACAGAGTCTTTCGGCCCTTGCGCATAAGTGGATGATGATATATACGTTAATCGCGCATCATCCCTCGAGCCTCTATGGACCGCTGACACTATTGAAATACTTCCAAGGAATGTCGCTCGCTCCGAGGGTGGAAATAATTTAGGGCGAGGGGGGAGAATGTATTGGGTCGTCAGAAAAGTTTTTCGTGTTACGTAAGGAAATAATGGTTGCACGATATTTTTTGTGTTATATTCTTCTTGTAATAGCTGCTTTGAAAGTTTCATTTTCGAGCACTGTTTGCGGTGACAAAAGTGCTTGATAGTTTTCAGTCTTGTGTACACGTTTTAGTTTAGTGCGCTGGTGGGCTAAGTACTGAATTTTGTGATATTTGCTTTGTGAATTTAGTATTCGAGCGCTGCGTGTCGTGGCGGAAGTGTCCAATATCCTCAGCCTTGACTAGATTGTGATTTTTGTGCAACCAGTTCAATACCCTATCGACTGATCTGCTGCATGTGTAAACAACTACAGGACGTCTGAATATAGAGAATACAACATTTGACGGGTTAGCTTTCTTGTATAAATATCACAAGACAAAGGAGCTGCCTTCAAATATCCAGAAACACTTTTTGACAATCCAATATTTGATGCATTGTGAAACGTCTCTTGCATCGAATGTTATTTCTGCGTGTTGAATTTACTTGCACTTTGATGGATATCGTTAAGCATATATAAGACAGTTGCAGGACATTTTACGAATATTGATTTTGCGTCTATCTGTGATGCGGATAACAAGAACTACTCGTAACACATGGAAAAACGAATGGTGATAATGCCTGTAGATAGTAATAAGGGGGCTAAAATGCGAATATTCGTCGTTTCATAGTCAGACATTATCGACTATACGGCCAATATTTCTCATTTACTTTACGTACAGCGGAGTTTAATTTTCTCAAATTATTTATGCGCGCCATTTGTTTGTTCGATGCATACACTCAACCATTCACGTTCGAGTGTTTGAGTTCGCGAATGTACGCAGATAAATGGATATTTTTCGTTAAAAGGGCGGAAAAATTCGGCGCAGCGCCGACGCGGATGCGATGGCTGGCAGCGAGTTGTTAAGCATGACGAACGGAAGGTGGAGAGGCGGAGGGAGAGAGAGAGAGAGAGAGAGAACGAGCGCGTGAGGGAGGGAGGAATTCTATGCCAGGCCGATTAAGCGTCCTGGAATTCGATCACGTGCCTCCTAAATCGCGGAAATTACTATTCGAATCTCTGGTGCAGATCAAAATTGTGGAAACGAAATTTCCGTGATCTCGACTCGTGAAATTCGATGGCGTAATTTCCAGGTCAATGTTTTGCTATAATGCTGCACGTCAATGGATGAGTGTGCGATAAGCAGTGTGATTTAAGATAATCCACGCTACTGTCGCGATGAAGATTGATCATTCGAGAATGATGAACTAAGTGCATAAAATCGACTGTTTTTTTCTGGATTTTCGGCATTTCATACAGTGGTTTGGATTTTAGGCACAGGCTCATTCGAATTTATCCATTTGGCTTGGATACGAGTATCAAAGCCAGGGGTTTTATTCACAGCTGATCATTACAAAGTACGCCATCGTGATTGTGAGTATTTCAATGGACGAGTCTTTCGACGAGCAAAGTAAACTCTTGTGGAGTACTGTTTTTTACTTTTTCGTGCTTCGTCAAAATTACTGCTGATTTTGCGACGTATCCTCCGAAATATTGCAAAGGGTTCCTCTTCATCGACTGGCAAATGAACCTGAAATAACCGCAAGACCTTTTTTTCTGACGGATTAAGTATTTCGAAATTGAAATTTTACACCATGAGGCTTAATCGACTGATCCGAGAAAAATCAATTATTTTATTATAAGAAATGACTAAAAAGCACTAATTGCGGCAGAGGAGACGAATTGTCAACACTCTTTTAACACGTCTGATTTGATAATGACAAGTATATTTCTATCTTGTTTTTGATTACCCAGAATATTGATGACGAAAAATGTAATTACGCACGATGGATGCTATTTCAGTTTCCACGGGTCATATTAATTATTAATTATTCATGCAGCATTAAATAACGCGATGAGGCTCATAAAAACAATGGGTGAATAATTCGCGTATTGTCATTCGCGCACAATCCGCCGGTGATTTTTTTAATTACGAGTTCATCCCCGGTCATTAATTGTGGAACTACAATTTGCAGATATCTGGGATTGACCGTTGAACAATTTGTGGAGAGCATTCAATAAATTACACGACAAGACTTGGTAAAAGATGGATAAATGTTGTCGCATGACAAAGTGACTTTCTTGAATATAGCATAGCGATCCAAAATCGATAAACGATCTTAACGTTAACTGGAAGTATTAAAATTACTTGCTTATCAAGAATAGTAGCGTAGAAAATATTTATTTATTCGGTATGAAGCTTTAAAAAAGTGTATAATATATGCTAATGAAGAAAAAACCTTTTTTGTATTTACTTTCCAAAGTTTGAAATACTCCATCCAGCATAATAAAATATTTGTTATGTAACGAAGCATATAATACAACAATGTAGGAACTGGATATTATAACGAATTCGTAAAATTATCGCGCACTTGTTTCCATTGCAATCAAATTTTTAAAAAATGATATTGAATTTATACTTTGAAATGGAATAGGTACTCGCGATCTGTTTGATGAAAATAAAAGCGAAAAAGCTATTTTGGCACTGTAATACGAAACGAGCCTGTTCAGTTTACGTCAATTTTCGTCGCCATTTTTTATATCGTTATTTGTACACATTTATCGACGGCACGGTAATACTTTGCCAATTTGAAATCGACGGCCCTTTAATGCGTAATTCCAATAAAATTCCCTGTTTTGCATTTGTTTTGTTGTTCATTAAAAATGCACTAGAGCCGACAAGCATTCGAGTGAAAACACCTTTTAAAAACGGCAGAAGAATAATGAAACCTTTTGGCATTTTTACGAGGGCTATACATTCCAGGTTGTCACGCTGTCGTGTTTCCCCATAAATAAAAATAAATGCAATATAGTCTTGTCTAATACGCGAGTAATTATTCTTGTAATAATTCAAACTGCTTTCTGTATCAAAAGCGTAAAGGTTTTATAAGTATATATTTTTATACGGCTCATTAGGAAGCTAATCTGATCGTATCCACGGAATTATAGTCGACATACACCACGTTTGTGTATCTTTAACCGATTGAGCAGCTGAGTCCGTTAGAAAATTCCTCGTAACTGGGCAACGCGAGTTAATTGGAAATAAATATTTGATAACAAAACCGCGAAAAAGGGAATCGATGAATCCCTGGTCCTTTTAGTTTCGTCGTAAAGTCAACACACGAACCTAAGTTTATTCTTGTTGATATATAGGTGTTTCTATTTCTCAAGGAACTTTATTTTTACCTTTAACTTTATTCTTCCAGGTTTCGTCCGTTTGTTCGAGCTTCTCTCTTCCGTTCTTTTCCACGAAATGGCTTGATTAACGAGTTAAACAACGTCATTCGCGATCTAATTACCTCCGCGCTGCAAATAGCCGCGAAAGAAGGAAAACGGGCAAATAGATTTAAAAGAGATTCCTTAGCTAAAGACCTCCATAAACTCTGGTAATCGTTTCCTAATCGCTGATATCCAAATAAGAGAATCCTTCGCGGCCACGACTAATTATCCCGTAATTAGACTTCCCTTTGGCGACGAATAATCGAGTGGAAAGCCTTCCCTAATCATTTCTTTTACGCCTGGATTTAAAACGCATTGCTGCAACAGCGCAAAGGTTTGTCAATATTTTCCTGCGCTTGTTAATATTCTCGATAATCGTTATCCCCCAGAATCCGAAAATAAGTTCTCATACCATCTTGAAAAACGTGTATGTATTTTTTTCATTTACACAGATTATATACTAAAGTAAAATGCTCACAAGTGTCTGAACCCCTTATAATATGCATTACCTCCGGAGACGTAATGATACAATATAATACTTTCTAAAACGCGTATTATCGTCACATCGACATTTATATGTTCCTCTACGACTAAATCCTTTCAAATCCCTATTCACATTTTCTATGTATACTTTCGAAAGGCGATAGAGAAAAAAGTCGTATGCCAGTGATTGACTCTTGCTCAACTTTGTAAATATTACGTGCGATCTTTCCATTTTTCTCATTGCATCATCGAAGTTACGACGTTTTCCTCGTAGCGCGCCGAGTAAATCGTGCAAAATCGCGCACGCATGAAAATCTTCGTAACGCTGCGAGCGCACTAAAACTTTCTAACCGGAAGACAGATTCGAGCTCTGTAAACAGCAATATGCAGATCGCTCGCATATTCCACGTCGGGCAGAACTCTTATTGCATTCCGCGTGAATATTTCAGCGATATTGGTGGATCTACGCGGGCTCAGAAACGTAAAAAAGGATAATTCGCGATTGGAGGGACGATAAAGTAATGACTTATCGATTCGTACGCCTGGTAACAGCATGCATATTCAGGGGACGAATGGTAGAAAAAGGGAGAAGAGGGCTGTAAGGATCGACAGGAGAATCCTCCCTGAAAAGACTTATCTCTGTCAACGGTTTTCGAAGGACGTTTAAGAGTTATCCCTGGAATTCTCTCATTTTTACTCACACCTCTCTTGCAGTTTCTATCTTTACTAAAGAACAGTAAATCCCGCGTCCTTATTGAATTCAATCAGGATACATGTTATTAAAAACGCTTCGCGATAATTATTGTTTTAAACATTGAGCTCCCCGATTGGTTGAAACATGCAATTATAAATTAAACGCAATGTTTATTTAAATATTATAGTTGATGGATAACCGGTAAAGAGCTCTGTTAATGACGAAATGTTTCACAATCGCACACTGTTCGTCGGACTGAACTTCGATCACTACGAATACGTGGAACCCGTAATTAGGTAATATATATATAGATATATAATCTGCAAAATTGATTTCCAAGCCTCGTATATTAAGTTATTAAATTTGATATCGAAGTAATCAAGTAGCTCTGAAATATGAATCAATTTTAATACACGAATCTGTACGTTATATTCAATATAAGAATTAGTTCAACTTTAAAATCCTTCTAGAATCCAATATCGTGTGTACCTTCAAGCTAACGAAGCTGAGCTTTGGAATTCGCCAAATGTGAAATATCCATTCGCTACAGTGCGCGATAAATCTTCCAGAGCTTCAGATAAACAAGTACTTAACAAGATCGAAGGATGAAGCTTCGTCTCGCCGTAAAACGCTGATTTCCTCTTTATTTACCTTCGCATCGTAATTTCTCTTCATCCCTTACTAATCCCTCGATCAATCTATGGCAATGTTTTCGTACAGCGCCGATCAAGTTATGCGCTTAACGTGCCAATCTTGCATAAGCCTTCGCCTGCCAAACTAATAACTCGAAGTTGTAAACGACCAAAAAGTAAAATAGAATTTCGCAACGCGTGAGGGGCATTTGGAGTTAATGGAAAAAGTAATGATCATATCCCGTCGATTGAAGCAATGCGCAAACCCGCAGTTAAATTAGCACATTTTGCATATTTTTTGATGTTAGTGTTGCGAGCAAAAATATCAGAATTTAAATCGGATAATTAATGTGAAGTCTAATCAAATGTGAGGTATTGATTTTTTAAGCAATATTATGAATAATTAACGCCAAGGTGTATATCGTCCTTTTCATACCAACGTATATAATCAATAATTCACGATTTTATATGCATTGAATTATATTCTAACATTACCAAAATCTCTAAATAACAACTATTAAAGTATGCTTTGTCATACTGCGGGGCGCACTTGCGAAACATTTACCAGAATATAATTGTCAGCTGTAAATAATTAACCGCAACTAAGATTTAACTCATAGTGTATAATTTGCCTATCCATGCCTATAATACAACAAACATCGTGGCATATCGATTTGCTCCCTTGCCTCTACGCTTCCAACCGCACTAAATGCGACACGGATGCAGACGCAGGACGGAGCTGCGAATATTTAATAATATGCATACCGGTTATTTCCTTGTTGCGTTGCACTGCTGCCCTGAATTCTCTCATGTGGCTATAGCATTCGATGTTATTCGACCAGAAATCATGGATTTGTCGGTCGTAATTGATCACCTGGTTGTCAAAGTTGCGCTCCAACAGCATTTCACCGCGCCAGGAATGTAACCACATTGGGAGTATAAAAATGATGGCTCCATTTCGCGATATAATTGCGTCAGTGTTCAGTTCGTTTGGTGTTTTATTTAACTGACGGACAAAGCTCCCTGGCAAGCGTAAATAACATTTCAATCCGTAGACTAGGAGTAACCATTTAAGTCATTCGACACGTGTCATTCGCAGAGCGTTGGGTATTCGCGTGGCATAGAAGATTTTGTAGCATTTGATTTTTTTGAGGATATTTATATCGCTTTTAATTCGATTCGATCGAAATTAGGATCGTGTTACATTTCATTATTAGCGACGAAATTATTTACCTTGAATTTTTCTTCTTTAGAACGTAATTCTACCTCACTTGTAGTCTTACAAACGATCCTAAATATATTTATACGTACATAATGTATTTTAAAAAATGTATTTAAAGCTTGTATTAAACGTACTTGAAAACGGGATCTGACTGACCAACTAAAAATAAGAGAATTAGGAATATCGTTATCAAAATCATAATTCTGTCTTGCTTATGATAAACAATTGGAATCCTTATGATAATCAATCAATCACAAATTTCTATTCATAAATTTAATCTCCTTCTTTTATTCTCCTCCTCGCCTAATGATAAGCGACAACAAGCGTAATCTGCATAAGTAAAATTGAATTAGTTATTGTAGCTATAATGGGTGTACCGTAGCAGTGCCAAACAGGAAGAGTGATGCTGGCTGGTGCAAACCTACGCTATTCCCTACTGTGCATGTGCAAATATTTAGGCAAGACTGGAGTTACCTAACAACAGCCATTGTTTAGCCAGAAACAGAGGATCCACATCGAGTAATTAACAAACGGGTCTACATGTTTACCGTCTTTGACGCGCACATCGTGATGTAGGCTAATTCGTTGGAAACTCCTGCTAATATTTGCAACTTTCAAGATTGCCGTAATATTTTCCAACTTTCCACTTAAAATGCTGCAACTGCAAAAAAAAAATGGTATATCCACTAAATTTCAATTATACGTGGCTCAATGCTATTCTCAGAATGAAGGAGTTTAACACTAAGTAAGTGTCAAACAGATCTCGATATTTTGATTTATTTTTCGTTAAACTGCATTTCTATCAAAAGCCGTATATAACTCAAAATCAAGGCCCTTCTAGGTTTACACGTTTACGTATCTGGAACTTTTTGTATCCATAAATCAAGTTTTTCATTGATCGTTTTTTTTTTTTGCAATACAACCAGATTAGATGCTTAGTAATTTTCTATCTAGCAATCAAGCCTTATTATTTTTTACATTGTAGTGCATAACTCAATATATATTTATCTTTTTTCTTTTTTATTAAACAATTCTATATGTCTATTTGACTTATAAATTGCATCGAATTCGATTTACAGTATACTAAAAACTCTCGTATCATTACGACATTGGTTCGTGCAACAGAAGCGGCGCAGACAAGGAGAGAGTAGAAAAAGCGCGCGATGCGAACGCAAATCTAATCCCCAGGAGTCAAGGGGGACGAACTTTGAAATCCCTTAGAAGCTTTTATCTCCCAAAAAAAAAGAGCACGCCCAGGGCGGTCGATATCGAATTACCCCCGCGCCGCTGTAAAAAAAAATCTGAGGCCGATCACGAGCCTCGGCGGAGGGTAAATGCAAATTTCGCGGTCGCATTCCTGGCACTATGGAGAATCGATGTCGTGCGAAAGGAAAAAGAGGACTGCTCTGGACGAGTGCCTTCGAAGCGGCCGGAGAACAAGGGGAAAATCGCCCGGCCGTTAATTGCAAGCCGAGCGCCGTGAAAAAGTGGTCCTCGATTCCGATCCTTTAGCTTCGCGCCGACGACGAGGGAGAGCATATCTTCGACACGAATTTTTCCCCATGCCCGTGGGAAGGAGCTCGCTGAATTTTATTGTATCCAGGTGGAAGAAGGTGGCGAGAGGCAGAAGGAAAAAGAATCGAGGATATTAGTGAAACAGGAATAGGAGATGTATTAGGTACGTGCTTTAACCTTCTTCCACGCTTCTTCGTGAAACGTGAAATACAGGTATTCGAAGTAAAATCAGTGTCTGCGCGAAGTCATCGTAAGCGAGAACAAACATATGCTCGATCGATATATACGCTGTACATTATGAAGATATAAGCAAAAGGTATAAGCAATAAACTTGATTTGGCGATGAAAAAAATGGTTTGACAAATTCTAACGAGTCTTAAAGGCTTCTAATGGAAAATCTACTAATATTCCGACGAAATTCGAATTTTTCACGCGCTTGCTTGAGTCTCTATCCGATATATCAAAACACCTCTTTGCGCGCGATTATTCTCCGGTTTGCGGAACAGCAACATCAGATGGCTGTCGATAGAATCGTCGAGAGGCTGTTGAAGAACGTGCAGATGTCGGAAGTATCTCGTTCGATACGGGGGGAAAGTTGATTGTACTTGAGCCTCGGAGGCATACAACGTCGATAACAGATTTGCTTTGCAACGTCGTTTCAATATCTGCGTTTTGGAAGCGGTGTTTCAGTGTAAAGGGTGAACAATAAAGCGGAGGATGCGCGTGTCGTCGGGAGAGCGTGCTCCTCAGCGCGAGCATAACTTATACAGAGAAGATTTCCCAGGGGCGGAGGGAACTTGGTAACTCTTGCGATTCGTTGGAAGGAGGAGAAGTTTCAGACGTCTCTTTCAGCCTCGGACTTTCGAAGCGAATTCGATTGCTCATTCCGAATATAAACGTTCTGATTTCGAATCCTGATGGTTTGTCCGCCAGCGAGGAAAACCGAAAAAAGCGGAAACTCGCATCTTTCTCGCGAAAGTTTGACTCTTGCCATATTCTTCCGATATACGCATTGTAAACTGTAAACTTGATGCTTCGCAATGTGGCGAGTCTTTTATGTACTTCGAAGTATATAACTTAAGGCGACGCTATGAAATAAATTTATGACTTGGAGAAGGGGCTATATTCTCATGCAGTTTTTCCGTGTTTAAAATAAAGTCAACTGTACCTTAATATTACGTTGTTGCAAAGGTGGCATTCGTTTTATAAGGAAATAATAGATGCATAACACTTGACAGATTAGGTCTCACGTTTGTAGAAGCAGCTGCTTGCAAATAGCTAAAGACACATTTGCGACAATCTAATATCGCTGTTTCACCAGGATGCATAATGAAGTACACACTAAGATCTTATTCTACAATATAGAACGCTAATGAAAAGATCCATTCTTAATAAGTAATTTGATAATTTACTCAAGACACGGCCTTGATTTCCTTCCTTATCAAAATACTTGCAATGGCAAAAAGATCTTCCAAATTAAACTAAATTACCTCAAAATTCTTCTAATTAAACTAGAACTTTAATTGTTCCAATAACTTTTAAACTAAAGTATCTTCCAAATTAAACGATCCTAGAGCTTGATGTTGAAGAAGATCAAGGAAACTGCGGATTGCGCCTGGACAAAGCTCGCCGATGATTTTTGCGCGAAAATGGAAGCAGCGTCTTCCTCCCCGCCTCCTGGACGATTCATCCTTTTTAAATTATAAGTGACGGTAAGGCGACATCCATCAGCCGCGCGTGACGCGTCTGGCGGGGGCGTGGAAAAAGCGGAATGTAGCGTATGGTGTCGCGCAAGAAACGAATGGTCTCCCTGATACAAAGGGAAGCACGTGCGCGAAGGCGACGATCCGTCTCAATAAAATTGCGGGCGCGCGAATGGGGGTAATTTCGAGAAGACGAAATGAAAGGCTTAGGCGAAGCTTCATCTTGGGTAAAGATTTTTTTTTTTTTTTCGAGAAATCTCCGATCTTTTTCGTGGTCGAGGCGCGAAGGAGTTTCCAAGGTTCGAGGCTCTTTTCAGAGCACCGCCTTTGATCTTTTCATCCCAAATGCAAATGTCCTTCCACGATAATCCTAGGATGCTTTATACTGAATAGAAATATACCTTGAATTTTCTTGCGGTTTTGACGCAATCTACGATATTGGATGTTGCGCTTATCGTCATTGATGCTGATCGCTAAACGTGCAACGGCAGGGCGATGCGATTTTGCGTGGAAATATTAAGCCGTGCAGAGTTCCAGCGGGATTTGCGAGTGTAAGTTTTGGCTGTAACGTTATAGCGTCGGCTTGCGTCTTTATTCGGCGTAGGTTTAAAGGGGGCTTACGACAAGCAGACCTTAATACTCTTTAACACTCGTAGAGCAGTTACTTTGCTACTCGCCTAATGTTATAAGATGCTCAGTAATTACCCACGTTTGCAAGTACGTCATCCAGGAAAATTTGCAAATCCTCTTGGAACCGTGTTTCTTCACTACTGTACATCTAAAGAATATTCCAGTTTGAGAATTCGTTATAAAATCCTTATACTCTAATACCTGTTTTGCAAAACAGTATTTTCTGCTTTTATACTTTCCATTCTCAGTTTATTTTTTTGTTATTTTCACTGATCCAATATAAACTAAAATATATCACGGTTCATCTCAAACCGAATGGGATTATAATATTATCATATTATGATTATTCGAGATTTCCAGCTATTTTTTACGAGAAGCTTCGAAGATTTATCTTGCCAAATACGGCGCGTGTTTGTTCTTCGGATGAGATTTGGCGAATATTTTATTTTCCTCTTGTCCTGCGCCACCCGTAGGAAAATTGAGCGACGGTGCTTTAATCTCGGCCGCTTACCTTCTCGGTTTTAAATCCACGGGGGGATTAGCTATTGCCAGGATTATTGTCTTTTTACGTCTTTCGCCGACAGAGGAGGGACAAAGTGAGAACTAATTTGAGAGGAAGTCGTGAATTCAAATGCCCTCTTTGAATTTAACGACCCGCCTGCGACAGGATCGCTGGAATTTCTAGAAACTGGCCGCGGAGGTTTGAATGGAGATATCACGGCCACGATAAACTATCGAAATGTTTACAAGAACAACGTCAATTATTAGCAGAACATACAAGTTAATGAGAAATGGCTTATTACCGCACAAAAAGCGATTCTGACCAATATTATTTTAATTTTAAGCGGGTTAAATTATTGGAGGTTAATATTTTATGATAGCGTTTGTAAAATAACATGTTGAACGAAACCGCATTTATATCACTCGATTTATTTATAATATTATACATCGCTTATGTATAAACGTTTATGAGCTCGTAGAACTCGTACATCGAATAAACAACGTATTTAAATATTGAATATTGATTGACATTGCAATATTTAAAGCGATTTATTTATATTTTAACCTCTTGCTCTATTTTCACGAGTCTGACTCGTGATGAAAATTTTATGCCAAACGTGAATATCACGAATCGAACTCGTGGTCTTAATCCCGGGCTAAGTATGAATGTTTCGAAAGTGGCTATTTATTTTAGTTCATATATTACTACCGTGGAGTCCCTTCAACTTATTTGTATTCCACTATTACTTAATTATAATTATTATTACTTGTACAGAATTTAATGTAATCACAAGTGATAATTAAAATATTTTTTAAAAGTTTCCGATTTAAATTCATTTGAACTTCACAAGGGCGAAGTAAACACGGGCGCGACTATCTCGCACTCAGTCGTAAGATATCGAGTTTCAAGTTCCGACACTCGGGCTCGCCACTTCGGCTATTTTCCCGACTATTCGAGCGCATTGGCTACTTCCGAGTTGAACCCATATTATGCCAAAGCCAAGTGCAAACCTAAAAAATCCACCGATTAATTAATTTCCTACGGTAAGCTAATCAAAGAAAATATATTTTTATCGAGTTTATAACTTTTATAGCAGTCAATAGTAAAAGTTTCACTGCTAAGGTAGAAATAAATTGAAAACAAGCGTCCCAAAAAAGGAGAGATAGTAAATAATAGGTGAAGCGTAGTGCAAGGAGTTGATTCACTTAGCTTATCACGGTTTACAATTAACATTTTAGCTTCACGATTGTACCGAAAGACTTTTATTCCGAGTATAAAATTTGTAATAAATATTCTTAAAACGATATGGAGTTCATTATTGTTACCATTTATCGATAACACGTTACACTGATTACAGGGCGGACTAAATTTTGTGCCCGAATGTAATTAAGACTAGTTATAGCGATTGGTGCGGACTTCGTGATCAAAGAGCTGGAGTAATTAGCATGCAGCTGACTATTGTAATCAATCCCGCCGCAGTGTAATCTACGTGCTCAATTGTGATTTTCATAATGGATTGAAATCGATACGTTAATTCTCACGCATAAGCTGAAGTAGTATTTACAAAGTAAAATCAGTCGATCGACGCGTTGTGCAAAGTCACGTTGGAAAAGCCCTTTTCTTAGCCTTCCTGTAATCCCTGTATATTTGATCCACACATTGCGATCCACGAGTGTGAGGTATTTTACGATGAAGAAGGTAACATTACCTGGAATGATGGATAGACCTTCTCAGTAGTAACTTAATTAAACGATCGGCGTCTAATGTAGTGAAACTAACCGATTCGTGAGTGACGACACCGCTCACGAAGATGGCACGATAACGGATAGTTATCGGAGCAACGAGGCGTGTCCCTCGACTCTTCACCTTCCACCTTTCACCCTCGATTTTCCATAGGCGAGGTATCGTCGCGGCCAATATGCAGAATACGGGCGGGAAAGTTCAGCCAGAAATTGAAGCTGATCGGCAGACTGGCATCGTTCCATCCGCGTCTGATTAATGAGATTAGTTTCCCAGTTCGAAAATGCGCCGCATACTTTTCCAGCAAGTTTACCGAGGAAAGTTCGTCTGCTTATCCTCCTTAAGTTCATGATGGTGAGAACATATTTTTATCGCAATAAAACCGAGCTACGAAAGAGGTCTTCTCTGGGATTAGCGTGTACATCAATCAGCCGCGAAATTGCTTTGGCTGCAATTTTCGATCATCGAATATTTGTTACGAGATTTGCTTCGCGCTACTAGTAGATTCTGCAGATTACACTTTTAATTCTTGTCTCTCTACGAGTATTCAATACTATAGACTTTAATTACGTCATCGATCAACTTAACCACCAATTGGAGTCTTCCGATCATCGAATTCTCTTAGAATTTCTTTGTAGAATGAAATCTTGTCAATAGCCTTATATTAATGCTCGTATATTTTTATATAGTTTCCACTCTTCGAACAATGTATTCATATTTACTTGATGCGTCTGTTGTGTGCTGTGAGAATGTGCAAGTAGTTCGGCGTGAGAATGAGTAAATATTTTAAAGCGCACAAGTGCGCGTAGCTGAAGGAAGAGTGTTTGGGATATAAAGCGGCGATGGAAGAGAGATTGGGACGCAATGCATGGTTTAGCATTGAGTGACGCACGGTTTTGAGAAGTACACGTAGAGGATGGTTGTGTGAGCGTGTACGAATGAGAGGGACTGCGTGCAGAGACCTTAGAGCAGAAGGATGGTGCCCAGAGAACAATCACAGAGCACAGAGTACAGAGTACAGAGTCAGAATCATAGAGCAGGGTACAGAGTGTGGAGTCAAACTGTCAGAGTGAAGAGATGAAGCATACAGCAAGAGTATTTTACCCGTATCGTGGCTATAGTAATAATGTACATTCACTTATCGACACAAGTTGCTGGCGAGAAAATACTCGAGCCACACCACCGGCTTATAATCCAAATTAATCCACGCACCACGGTCTTGTATATGTAGTGCGCGAGAATTTTAAATGGTGCCCAGGGTGTTTGTTTGCTCGGGATAGGGATTTCCAGCGCGCTGCTATAAGAAAATATATACAAAGTGCATAGGAATTTTAAATGTTCTAGACCCTCGAACCTACGAAAGTGTGTGTGTGTGTGTGTGTGCATGGAAAAATGCACTGTTTAGAGCACTACGAAGACAATCGAGTGTGAGCAGTCTAGCAGTTCAGTTTTAAAGAAGGTGTTGAGTTAAGAAGTACGACATAGCCATTTGTAAAGAAGTGTGAGGACTAGTTCTATACCAAACCTCGAATCTCATCTGTCAACAATACTTTAAATAGTTTCTATATATCTGTCACTCGCGAACTCCTAACCTCTTCCCGCTCGGAAGTATCTAACGATACATTCATTATATTTATTAGTTATGGGCTTATCGAGCAAGCTATATACGCACACGTATAATTTGTTGATTCTCCATCTGGTCTTATCGGAGTAGTAGCCGTGTGGAAGCAATCATTTTGGCCACTAATACGTAGCTCGAAAATTAAAGGATAAATGATATATAAGTGAAATTGAAAATAAATACAAAAATTAATGATTTGATACTGGTGAGTAAACCCATAATAGTCTCTCTCTCTCTCTCTCTCTCTCTTTCTATATATATATCATTATTATATTTATATATATATATAAATGTTCACAATTTTTCTATAGATAGTTTTAGCGGTAAATAGTTATTTTTTCAATGCGGCATTCGTACACTGCCCGAAAGATGGGAAAAAGTAATGGACAACGATGAACATTACTTTCAATCATAAATCTATAACCAGTCTCGAATATCGGGGGAAAAATGGCGTAAGCAAAGTTGCACATCTAATAATAAGTCCATTAGTTTCTACGTAAGAGAGTATAAATGTCGATTGATGTTTCGTGGTACCAAAGTCTCGAATATCATGGTGCGGATGTAATATCTCTAATAGAGTAAGGAGAGCAGCATCTACGAGCAAACGTGGCGAGTTTTGGTCCTCCCCTTCGAGTCCGAATGCGCTCTGCCTGATACAGTATGCATACACATGTGGCACCGGATGACTCACAGTCCCGTGCACGCCGTATGCAGTTTTCTTACCCCGGCCCAATATTCTCTACGCCCTTTTTCCACGCTCCGACTCTGAGCGGACATTAACGTTCCTTCCATGAGGCGACCTTGTGGTCGGTTTTCGTGGTAGGAACCGTATTTTCGTTAGGGCCAGCTGTCCTCTCGTTTCGTGGGCCTCGCAGTCCCTCGGAACTGGATGTGATCCATCACTCGGTTCAGAAGAATACACCGAAATATCCACGGCATTATCACGAGCATCATAACAGTTTACCATTCCGACAAATTATCTCACACAGAAGGTTTGAGATATATACATACATCTCGATGTATTTTTCAAGGTATAACACGAGTTAGGGACGTATTACAAATTTGAGACGCGTGTACAACTTTTGTTAAATGGAATATGGAAGGCGAAGGACGAGCTATCTTTACGAATGCAGCACGAACGAAGCTTCGTAAACGTGTAATGTATAAACGTGATGTGTGAATTATACGTAGTCCAGTTTCAGAAGTGCTGCCTAATGACATCGATATCGATATTATTCTGATAATCCTTTGAGCGGGTTATTTATATCAAACGGAGTGAGCACTGGAAATAATAGAAAAACTTATCGGGGGCAATTGTAAATTACTCCTGCTCGAGGCTATAATGCCTTGTAGATAGAGTGGAATTTTCTTCGCAAGTTTTTCTCTCGGGCGCCCGGGGCGTGTTCTCGGCTAATTCGAGTGAAGTGCTTCCAAGGTTCGTAAATAGCTGAAGAAACATAGCAAACGTAGGAAAGTGCAGTCTTGGTTAACTTCTCATACGTTTAAGAAGCCGGTGTATTAAATTCAGCTGTTTTCGTTACTAGATCGCAATCAACGATCTCCGCAGCCGCTCCTTCTTTCCCACGAACATTAATGAATTTATCGCAAATAGGATTTTATATTTACACCGCAAAAAGTCGGGCCAAATGTGTTTGCGGTGGACTGAAGAGTGTCTCGCGTGGAGCATAAATTTTCATCTCGCATTCGTTTATTATATTTGCAGTTTGTTTCGAATAAAATTTTTATTTCACCATTGTGTAACTCTCTGGGAATAAATTTGTATTGTTAATCTTTTCTTGCGGTATTTAATTTTTCTTGCACACGTTCTTCTTTTCGAATATGAGATATACTTTTTTCGATAATAAAAAATACCTGTTAAATTGTGATGGAGTAACGAGTTCGAATTCTCATTAACACGTATTTACTGTTATCTCAATGTCTCAATGATAAAAAACGCATTATCGAGTGATGTTAAGTATCAGACATAATTAAAGTATCTAAAGACATAATTAATAGTATCTACACCACATGAGTTTAGCATATGATACTGAATATTTAAAAAATGAAGATATTCGAATGCAGATGAAACCGCCAATAACTTAATATTAACATATATCAATGATGTACATAATACATTTAAATCTGTTAAAATCCACCAATTCACAATTTCTCGTTAAACAAATCAAAATTATACTCGTTACTCCTATTCCTCTTGCTCGATAATCATATTACAACTGTAGAATGTAATGCACGAGCAGTATGAATATTGCTCGAGACCACAGCTAGGGTTACAAATAAAAAGTAGGTTGCACAGAGTTTACGATAACGACAGCAACAACAATAGCAACACTGAAAGCAATATACCCCCCATCGTACCCAAAGTCCATAAAGAAATTGACGAGCATAATACACGGTGCCTGCGGCACAAGGGCCCAGCCACGAGGTAAGCTGTTTTCAAACCCAACTCGAGCCAAATGTAACGTACACCCCGACGTGGTTCGTGCATAAAAGGCTTAAATTTTCACCTATCCACCTTCGCGAGGCGCGTGAAATTTCAGGCTTTCGAAAATATCAACGGCCCGTATCGCGTCCGGGCGTATAGATCGAGTTTTGTCCGCGCCAATTTGTCACCGACGATCATCCGGCGGCTCCCCCCCTTCCCCCTCTCCCGTCCCCCTGTCAACTTCATCGGACCAATCGAACTTTAATACCCCATTCGACCTTTTATTTCCTGCGGATAGGACGGCATAAATCTTCCCTTCGGCGCCTGCACGCGCGTAATTCGAGGGCGGCCTTATCAATGCAT
Organism: Ampulex compressa; assembly: GCA_038496175.1. NCBI lineage: Eukaryota > Metazoa > Arthropoda > Insecta > Hymenoptera > Ampulicidae > Ampulex > Ampulex compressa. Next base: position 127,158 of record JBCFXI010000373.1, on the reverse strand, counting down.
TCCTGATTTTCCAGCGATGGCCGATGAAGAGGGGCGGGGGAGGGGAGCCTTGTAAAACGCGAAGCGGCATCGTCGTGAAACGTTTTACTGGTTTTACACGTTCGAATCGGGCAGCCTTCCGCCCTGACGACGCACGCTCCGCTATTTTTATCCCCGACGTGCCGCGGGAACGGAGCTTTTTCTCGTTTTTCCCCGGGCCAAGAGTGGAGAAAAAAATGGGGGCAGGGGGCTCCGCGAAGCTGCCAGGAAGCGAGGAGTCCCCGCTGCCCTTGCGCAGGAAGTCTCTAGGTGTTTATCGGCGACACGATTTTTCCTCTCGCGAGGCATCGACATTTAACACTTTGGCCAGCGGTTCGACTGTATACGCGCTGGCCGCCCTGGAGCATATGTCATCGTGAGCTTCGACTTCATTTGCATCGTCTTCGACTGAATCATTATATACAGTTCTTCTGAATCACTATGTATTAGTGAGAATATAGAAGCTCGTTTTCGAATTATTATACCGCTGCCTGAATAACTGTCAGGACAATCTGATGGATTATCTAAATAGAATTCTCCAATACCATTTCTCTCGTTCATCGCGAACGGTAAGTTATTCAAAATAGTATAAAAACGCGGGAGCAACTAGTTTTACTTCAATACTACATTGATACTGTGTACACTGGGTTGGCAAGTTAGTAATTACTTTCCAACCAACGGCAAATAAGAGCTGCGCAATCGAACATCGCCATTTTTCCCACCCAATTACAATCGAAGTACGAACTATACAAACAACATCGTGAATTCGACATTTAGAATACGTAAATATACCAAAAAATATATCCAGAAGTATGCAACGGTAAAATCCGCGATTACTCACTTGCCAATCCAACACTCCAATACTGCCTTGATAAGAAAAAGCCGATTTACAGGCTATCGGTCGGTAAGCGTCAGCGACAAAGATCCGATTAATAGGCTATCGGTCGGTAAAGTGCCAAGCCGGATATCGCGAACTCTTTAAGCGAATCGGTTATATGCGCAAAGCCGGAAGGAGCGCGGAGGGGCGCGGCGTTGTCGTTAAAAATCCGCAGGGCGGGCAGCGCGAAGTTTTTCCCTTAACGACATTTAGATTGCGCTTTTAATATCCAGGATAATGCCGGCCGGGCGGGAAGATGAGCAACGGCCACCGAGATTGGGTCCGCTTTCCGAAACAATTTATTTTCTCGGAAATACGGTGGACGTTAAATCCGCCGGGGGTTAAAGACGATGTATAAAGGGAGAGAAAGTTTTGTCGGCGCGCAAGGTCTGCCGGGAGAGCGACTTTCGACGTGGGTGGTCTGCTATCTGCGTTAAGAAATAGCGGATAAGATAAACGGCCGAATTAGCGGGGATATATTCACCCTTCGAATCGAGGATCGTTTGGAAGGCAGGTGCTCTGACTGGCTGCAATTATTCGCATGCTGGCCGGTCGACGATCGTGAGGGGTTAGCACGGAGCATCTGCGAGTTTTCTTCTTTTTTCTTTATTTCGTTATTTGCACAACGGATCGTAAGAAGTTTGCGAAACCCGATGTTCGGGCTTTTCCAAAAGCGAGAAAAGATGTCCGCTGTACGACCAAGAGCGCAGTGGGAATTATTCTGCGCGAAACAGCCGCGTTCGCCTCTATGTTGGCGAATCCGTTTTGTTGAAATCTGAGAAAGGTTACAAAAGCTACACTGTGGCTTTGCTAACGAACGGGAACGCGTATTGTAAGCGGACCTGCTTGACGCGCCTAATAATTAGCGGGCGTATAAATGGAGAAGCATTTGTCCCCATTGGCGAATTCCAAAGAATAAACAAATTACAAGCGGGTAGAGCGCGCCCGAGTCGCAACTCGAGCTTATATCCGGGAATAAATAATTCCAGGTTCGTGTACGCGTCACGCCGCGTCACAAATCTTCCGATGCACAACGCACTATCTTCCGCGCAGTTTTATTTCATCGTCCCAGCTTTTGTTTCCCCGGATCCTTTACCGTGGCCCATTGTAATCGCTACAAAGGGATTTTCGCGTGCAAATCATCGTTCCCGCGCATCGAGATCAAATTCAATTTTTCCCCCGCGTGCCCCCACTCCCTCGCACGTCAAACCCACCAATGGGAGGAGGAGGAGGAGGACGATTCGCTCTTTCTCTTTTCGAACAGGCAGTCGATCGAGGGGGGGGGGCGGGGGGGGGCGGACGAGAGCGAGAAAGAAATCGAGTAGAAATCCAGAAGTGCCGTTGCAGCTCGGAAATGACGTAACGAAGTTTAGACTCCGTACAGCGGAAGTCGACCGATACTTCGTTTCCAAGGGGCGCGGGCTGCATGTGTTGGAGTTATCGGCGTGCACATGCGTACACTCCGGCGTGTGCGGGCCACGATGATTCTTTTTTCTTTCTTTCCCCTTTTTCCAGAACACGTAGCAAAACGCGCGTCGGAATTTTGCTTCGTGCAACACCGTCGTCGGCCGTTTTGTCGCCCGGGGGCAAATTGAAATATCCGCTGACTTTTCCCCCCTCACCCCCCTACGATCCCTTCTTCCCACCAGCGAGCGCTCCACTCGGTCGTGGTATTATTCGAAAGATATTTCGAAGTCACTGGGACAAATCGATGGCCGAGATTCGTTCCGCTAGTAGAATCGTAGGCTCGATCTCTCGAAACTCTCGCTGCTGCTCGGTCGAGGAGAATCTCGTTCTTCCTCCGTTATTTTCTCGGCTGTCATTTCTGCGAAATGACCTGTGCCGTTGCGATTAATTCTTCCGTTCATTTCGTCCTACGTCGAGCTGCTATCGTTTTATCCTGTTTCTTATTCTTATCACTGTTATCCTGATGTTGGCAGCTTTAATCGATGCGAATGAAAGGCACTTTGGCGTTGTTATTATATTAACCAGTTAACCGCGTTTGACGCGTGTGCACGTCAATCCACAACTTTATTTCGGTATGGCTTGACGGGTATGCTCGTCGTGTCAAGTCAAAAATGACCAATTATCAGGAAAACTCGTTTACATAAAAACTAATTTTTTATCGACTAACAATGTAATCCTTTCTGATTTTGCTTTACTAGTTTGTAAAATTTATAATAGGAGTATTTGCTCTGCATTTGACGTCCTTATCGCTTGATTTCAATTAGGCGCCTCGTAAGGGATTTTTAAAACTAAACTCCGCAGTTAACTGGTTAACGCCTCTGTCGTAATCTATTAAAATATTTCACTCATGTTCGTTATCAATGGTAATCCGATAGTCATTTGCAATAATGCGTTATATGCGACAATGAATATACTTCCTATAATCTCTGCAGAACCGTAAAAATCGTCAACGTGTAATATTCTCTAACCCCTAAATTCAAGTAAACTTAAATAAACCCATTAACACTGAACTTACTATCCACTTTCTGAATATATTTATCTACGCCACTTATATCCTTAAAGAAAAGGGGTATTTAGAAGAGATCTCGATATATCGATAGAACGATTCACACTCTGAGTTGGAATCAAGGACAATCACAAAAAATACCCTCTCACGAGGTTCACCAATTTTTCCAAGAAACGACCGACCGATCATTTTAGCCTCTGCGGTAGGTTTAGCGTATAATAGGCTTGCGGTGTATAAGATATTAAAGAAGAAGCTAGAAGTAACGGTACAGCCGTGCTTTGTGTACAAATCTCGAAGTACCGACGTAATTCCCGGGGAGAGAGGCGGCGAACCTCGGAAGTGGGTCAGGGCGATTTTCCCGGAATTTTGATAAATCATAGAAATCTGCCTCCTCTACTCGCCCGGCCAGCGGGTGGCTCGTAATTCTGCCCGATCCCCCCAGCGATAGGACAAAAAAGCGAGTACTAAGGGATCCGAAGACGCCGGCGGATCGTATTACTGCCGTCGGAAATGATTTATATTCCGCGGATTCGAGAAGCTTCCTTAACCCATTTCTCAGAATTTCAAGGTGCGCCCACCCTGGCCCCCGCCCCCCTACCGCCCTTACGAGCCTTCGACCCTCGAACTCGCCTTTCTTTCTCCCCCTCCCCCCTCCACCCAACCATCCTCGATCGCTATATCTCACCATCTCACGTGAAACTCACCGCGAAGTTTCGCCCAGCGCGTTACACGTTCCCGCGGGCGGAAATTGTCCTGTCTCGCAAATCATGCCCGCTCTTCTTCTCCTCGACGCGGTGCTGCATCGCGGCTGTGCGTTTTACACGCGCTCACGTAAACCCACACCTAGAGCCCGTCCGTATCTCTGGCCGATCCGCCTATGGATCCGCGCTTTTCTTCCTTCCCCCCTCCCCTCCCACCACCTGCTCCCCCTCCCCTCCCCGCCCCCTTTTGCACTCGTCCTATCGTGCCACGCCACGCTTTATGGATTTCACGCGCGCCCTGCTGATTACTGCGTTTCGGACGATTCCAAGGGATTTACTGAGAGTACGGAACGATCCGAGTTGTAATTCGGCCACGTAGCCTGGATTTCGCGAAAGTGTTGGAAGTTTCGTTGTTTAACGAAAGTTCTTCGAGGAGAGGTGAAGGTTTTATCGAGGACAGGATGAAGATACTGGGTAAATTTATCGATGATTAGATCGAAGCGCGCGATAGTTTCGAATAGTTAACGCCAGGACGGTGGGGTGAAAAGTAAAAAGGTGACGTATAGAGAATTGAATGAGGATAGTGTGGACTATAGGTTTTTTGTCGTATATTACAGTGCGTCATCGTGCAAATGGATACTGTAGCATTCGCATTTGCGAACGTGTTAGAAAAGGACATGTCGGGGCGTGTTTATGTATACCGTGTATGTGTATTAAAAGAAAAAAAGAAGAAGGTGAAGACGATGGATCAATGTGATCATCCGTATGTAACTCACCAATGGATAATCATAGTAAATACGCTGTTATAAAAATAAGCCCATTTTTTTTACGAAATGACGGACCAATCACTTGGCGTTATACATATACGTATAATAGCATACAATACTATCGTCCCAGTAGAAGCTAAAGACTTAATAAATACTTCATAATCACCATCTATATTTACTTAAAATTACATTAAACGTATTAAATCGACACAAAAACCTACTATCCCAATCAAATATCCTCTCAAAATCACCATTACTCTTTCCCATGCAAAAAAAAAAACGAACAAACCGTTATCGAAGCCAATATTTAACCCGATCTTCGACATCCCTAATTCGCGAAGGTGAAAGCCCGCGGCGAGGCAAGGGGAGGGCTGGATAAAATCCCAAAAGCCTCATGCAGCACTGGCCAGCGGAGGATAAATCGCTTTATTTGAATTCGCTAATTAAGGCACGGAACTCCTTCGCCGCGAGGCGAACGGCCGATAAGCAAGGCCCGCCCCGATCGTCGTCCAGGATAAAGATCTATTTTCGAACGAGGAGGGATTTACGCGCCCTCGCGATCGTTATCGCGCCTTGTTTCGCTCCCGCTCGCATCCTGGGCCTGTCTCGATCTCGAGCGTGGGCGTAGCGGCGGCCGGGCGACGTCGCTGATAAACCGGCCTATCGATTCGACTTCACGTCACCGTTGCATCTCCAGCGCGTGCAGTGTCTCGGTTAATTAGCAGGCCGGCTAATCTAGGCGGCATAACCCGCGCACAGGCGGATTATCCTGGAAGCATGCTCGGTCTAATAGATCCAGGCCCTGGCAAAACGAGTCCTTTGATTTCTCCTGGGTCGATGCCCAAGTCCATCCGGCATCGTGACTCTGGAAATTACGATTTGCCCACGTCCACTGTCCTCCGGATTCGAGGAGGGCCGTCGACTTTGAATTTTTCTCCATACCAAAACGCGCGGCCCGGCCACTGTGCGGTTTGGAATCCGCCTTAAAACCGGACAGGGGTCAGGGACCAGCGGCTCGCACGCGGCGCTTTGAATAAATAACCCTCGTCCTCCCCTTTATTTATTCAGGGGGAAAAATTGCGATGATTCAACGGCAAAGGGCAGGTTAATACGATGTTTCGCGCATTATCCCGGGGATGAATAAGTGATTTAGCTGTCTTTCTTCGAGCCCAACGCGTGCGCGCTCCGAATGTTGTCGCGAGACTTTTTTTTTTTTCATTAATAGTGCATTATTATTTATCGTTCCACGGTGTGGTAGCACGGAAATGGATGTTGGGATATGGTGATGCTGGAAAGACGATTTACTATAATGTTTTTCTCAGCTCATACATATATCTCTGATACAGTGGTTTTAGATTCGTTTCGATCACAGAGTCATCGGAGAAGTATAGGGATAAATGTCTAGATTTGAACAAATGTATTTTGCTGTATTTCGTATACTTGCTATCTTGAAGTGCACGCAGTTTTGGATGTCGAGTTGGCGAACTCTACGCCAGGTTCGTCGATAGAACCGTTCGATCGATCCGCGACGAGGCGATGGTTCGAGTAATTAGGGGATACGTTAGTCTTAGAAACTCCTCTGGGCGGACAGATTATCGCGGGACGACCTTCTGGAAGAGCGTTAATCACGAGTATATAACGAGCCCTCATAGCTCGTGTTCCCTGCTCATCGACCTTACGTTTTGCTAAATAGGAATTTGCTAAACACCAGGTGTCTGGCTGCTGTAGCGACTGGGAGTTCGTAGGGGAGAGTTGCTTAATGCGTACTGCTCATCTAAATACTAACGGCTTATTTTTTTTGATAAGCAATGAACTTTTTCGACTTCTGGTAGTAGAAATATAAAGGGTGTATAAAGTCAGTTGTATAAAACACAACTTGCGTTATCTCGATTGATTTAGCCTCGACTTATAGGAACCGGAAGATTTCGAGTTAGTTTGATGTCAATTTTGATGATTTATTTGAGAAAAAATTTAAATTAAATAATATGATTCATTAATATATTTTGTGCTTTATTTGAAATATATTAATATACTATATTTATAGTGAGTTTATAATATAATATAAATATCGCTCCTTGTGTGTAATCAACAAGATTTATTACTCTACTAGAAACAATATTTCTATCGATTCGCTTAGTTTCCTCAATCGCACCAGTACGATTTACGTAGAATCTTTATTCAGAGGGTTTCTACAAAGTTAAAAGTATAATCACAAACCCACAATTTTAGGAAGAATGTTTAATTTTGTCAATGTTAATGTAAATGTCAATGTTTAACAGATACATCAGAAACCCCTTAGGCGGTACCATTCTCGCAACTCTCCCCTACTTGCGCGCCAATCAGCCGAATGCCGCGCCCTATACTTTTCCATATATCCATATATTTCCCTATATCACGCTCGATGTACACGAGGACCTACTTACAGAACCAACCGTGCTGTTGAACCAGGCGAAGGTGGGCCTCGATTATTTATCGATGGTTCGTCGAAAAGGAAACGTTCTGGAAGTATTCATCAATGCATACCAGTTACGCGAAGCAATGCAACTGATATCAACTTCCTCGAATAATAGCTAATTCCATTGTCCTCCTAAAGCGTCAACTCCCAGAAAGTGGAACTTCGATTGCGTTTCCATCGTTCGGGGTTAAAGGTAAATTAATCCCGCTCTAGTTTGCGTTGGCTCGCGAACGAAGGCGCAACTCGGAGGAAAGCATAACAACGAAACTCCCCCCCCCCTCCCTCCTCCTCCTCGAGGGAAGGAGCCGTATTTTGCCTTTCGATAAATTAAAAAGAGCCGAAAGTTGATTAAGCCCCTGCCGCCGTGACGGTACACCTGCGAGTTTCGAGCGCCACGCTGGGATGAAAGTATGACGACCACGGCGGGCATTCTTTTTTCTTTTCTCCACCCTCCCTCTTTTTTTTTTTTAATCCGATCCCTTCCGACTAATAGATTAAAAAAGTTTTCTCACCGAGTTTCTTGCCGCCGTCTAATCAGGATCGTGCAAATGCATCGGCCGGCCCCAGGATAGGCTAATTAAGTCGCATTGAATTAATTGCCACGTAACGGGGGATTTCCTTTCTGAGTTAAAATCGCGGGACGATGAAAATTGAAGTATTATTTCTCCAAGCGAGGATTGAGTGCGTTGTATGTGTTATTTTGTTCTATTGTTAATCGAACTATTATTTAATTCGTAGAGGAAATAGATTAGGAGTATCGCGTCACGCTGTTTTGTTCATCGATGTAAAAATAGATTATTGTTATTTACCTTTGTGTGCTCGATAGATGTTTTGTTTTGAACGTGGGACTTTGAAGCGTCGAAGTGTTTTATCGTAAGCGATGTTAATATGGATACGTTGCGGAGAAGCCATAATGATAATGATTAATAAATTATAATTTTGATAATTCTTATTACTGGTTATATAGAAGTAGATTTCAATGTGTCTCTTCCATCTAAGCGGTGTCAGAATTCGAAAACGTATTTTACCGTAAACTTCGGAGATCGTAAATTAAGAAGGAAGCGTTTCTCCATCTGCATTAGTATGACATTTCCTTATTTACGCAGTTAATGCAGATCATTTTTCTGAAAGTTATTTTGGATTTTATACTCACGTTGCACTTGTTTGGGATTCATTTCAAGAACTCGTTTATCAAGAAGATCTAAAGTTACTCACGTTCCTCGAAAGAAGTAAAAATGGAAGATTTTCTTTGTAATTTCCGTGATTAAGATGGATATCAACGGTTTTCCAATCTTCTTGGGAAATTTGAGATGAGAAACAGTACTGATTAGTGTAGTTAATATTCCATTCCTAATCATTCCTGATTTTATTGTTCATTTTAGAGCTATATTACAAAATAGCTCAGATTATGAATGAAATGCCAAATAAGCTTCGTTTTCAGGCAACATATATTAACGTTTGTAAAATCGATCACCTTTCGCACAAATCTTTTAATATTACGACAATATATACGCGCACGCATTTCGTGTATTTGGTATATTCCTTGAAAAACAAAAATTAAAATCAGAAAGGAAAAAAAGGCCAAACTTAGAATGAGAATAAAGCGATAAAGCAATCGTCCCTCACCAATTATAAAAATCATAAGACACACCTTACAAGCAAATTACAATAACACGATACGATACACCAGATGTGGTTCCAAAACAAATCAAAAATAGGTCCGAAAGCGACGAAAAATCCGTCCTACACGTAACGCACGAAAAGCATACACGCTATAACCCAAAGATGGCTGAAAAGTGGCCCGCGGTCCTACCCTTTTAAACGCCATTCGCATTTTCATTCTCGGTCTTACGATCGATCTATCTCTAGGCGCGAGCGGCTCGAATGGCTTTTAATCGAAAGTCGGATCCTTGGAGCGCGATGAAGGGAGCCGTGGAGGGAAGGAAAAAAGAGCGGCGCGAGAGAGGCAGTACGTCCGAGAGCTCCCCGAGGGTAGCCGCCGATAAAAACGCCTCCGCGGGGCCGGGATTCATCAAGTATTTTACCGAAGAGCGACAGGTGACAGGGGAGATTACTTTTGCGTTTGAGGGTCCAAAGGCACGGGCCTCTCCTACACGTGCAAACGGACTGCGCCGGCCTGCAGCAAATATCTTTCTTGCGCCCTCGCCGATATATATCCCGGCCCCGCTAAAGGATTTCAATTCCGGCCAACCATCGCGATTCCAGGAGCGATTTTCGATGAGCCGAAACGCGCTTAAACTCCCCGAAAAACCCTGGAAACTTTTCGACCCGCTCTTCCTCGCCCTGGAAACGTATCGGGGACGGGAGACGCGACCTTTCCTTTGCGATTTTGGATGAAATCTTGGCGTCTACGGTTTCAGAAAGGGATGGCAAAAAGTATTGGTAAAACACGTTATGATCTACTGGCGTTGGAGCTGGTGCTTTGTGGAAGGTTACGGTGTAATAAAAGAGGCATTAATGATAAATGTAAATTTTATTATATATGTATTGTATTATATTACATAAATTTCATTATATAAATTATATCTTATATATTGTATAAGATTAATCACATTAAAGCTCGTAGAAACATTTGCGCGAGATTTTTTGTTTAAAGACGTGGCGATGAGATCAAATTAATTTCAGACTTCTTTTAAATACGCGCATGTGTTTTTAAGGAAATACGATAGAATCATGTACGCATGACTAACAATTACTTACCGGACAGCTGCACGTCTTGCGTCCGATGCTCGCCTAGCAATCATTTATTATTCGTACGTCGCGGCGCGTTCATAAACTTTGGACGATACCGGTGACCGTCTCGTCACGACTTTCTTTCTCGTTAGACATATTTCCCCCTAACTATCTTCTTTTTTTCTATCTTTATTTTGTATAAAGCTATCTTCCTTTCGCGTTGCCAGGTTCCTCGCATATTGTTCAGAAAAAACGCTGGAAGCTTTGATTATTTTATTACACGCTTCACTTTATCATTCACATACAAACATTTTATCACATTCATCATACAATTCCAACTTCAAATCAAAATCCAATTTAAGATAAACTCTTCACCACATTAAGTTTAAATAGAAGAATCTTATGAATACGCGTGCAAAAGCTTTCTTAAGCCGACTTAGAAGCATACATCATACTAATCACATATTAGCGAAGGGCTATAGAATTATACGTTCTGCAGGTTTATTCGTACCTTGTCAACTTTTATTTATGCGGGTCAATTCTGTAATTAAACATTTTCGTATACATCAATGGCAGTGCATATCTTCCATAAAACCTTACACGTATCGTGCACAATGCTGAAATCCCCTTTTCCCGTGCTCACTAAAATCAATACCCAACCGGATCGTTTTCAGAGCGACGAGGGGCATGGATTTGACTCCTAAAAAATCAAGGATCCCCCCTGGAATTTCTTGCGCGTGCATTTAGGAGCGACGCATCGTTTCTCGATACCGGAAGCTTTAAACCCTCTAAGCGGCACGTTCGCAACGGTGCGTCCTCACGCGCCGATTTATTCCCGTTATCGAACCGTTCGGTTTCTCCGCCTGGGAGAACATTTTTCCACCGGGGATTTTTGTCAGTCCCTCCCGCCCTTTTTTCTTTTTCTTTTTTTTTTGTTCCCAGCCTGACATTCGGGGATGGCCGACCAAAGGTATATGGCGGGCTAAGCTTAAATGGCCTAACCAGTTTCACCCAGAAAATGTTTTCCGTGTAACGGCTCTGCGGAAGTTGGACTTCGGTGGACTTAATTGGGTTTTGTTTCACGCCCTTCGATCGCCGGCTGCTGTAGCCGCGACTGTTGCCCTCCCTCGCCCTTCGGGACGAGTGCCAGAGCGACGTACCGGCGGGTTATCCGCGCGTTTTCCATCGGGATTTTCTTCCTCGTTCGGCTATCGATCCCCTCTCGCCACCTTTGCCCCCCCCCCTCCTCCGCTTGGCGTTTCTTTCGAGACGGCACGCACTTTTCCGCCATCGTTTCTTTCGATCTTAAGCTTAACCTCTTAGGCACGATGCGCGGCTATGATGGATTTGGCGGATGTCGCCTTTGTGATCGACGCGCCACTATAGTGGCTTTCGCAGATGTCATTTTTTTGGTTGACACGCCACTATAGTCGTTTTCGCGGATGACATTTTATATTACGACGCGCTACTATAGTGGCTTTCGAGGATGTCGTCTTATATTACGACGCGTTACTATAGTGGTTTTCGAGGATGTCATTTTATATTATGACGCGCTACTATAGTGGCTTTCGCAAATGTCATTTTTCTGATTGACGTGCCCTTATAGTGGCTTTCGCGGATGTCATTTTATATTACGACACGCCACTATAGTGGCTTTCGCGAATGTCACTTTTCTGAAGGACGCGCCATTATAGTGGCTTTCGCGGATGTCATTTTTCTGATCGACGCGCCACTATAGTGGCTCATTCGTTCAAAAATATCAAATGGCATAATCATTCTTTTTTCCATGTGCTTGACGTGGTAATTTGGAATGCGTGTTGTTTATATAAGCTTAAAAAAAAAAGAGTAAAAATGCGAGCGTTTCAGCTTAGATAACTTAATCAAATTAACAGTATCAAATTGTTTTACCTCTATACAATATGAGCAATGAAGCTTGATATATTCTACGGAAAGTTGTTAAAATAGCAAATTTCTCATTTCAACGTTTAATAAAATTTTCCAATTTTTTTTGCTATACATTTTCAGAGAATTTCCATTATTTTATCTTGATATGTCAGTTGCAAAGTGGGATTATTTACTTTGCTTTTTTTGCACTTATTTTTCTGTTCGTGGATGTTTAAAGTGTGCATAAATATATTGAAATAGTGGCCTGTAGCTTCAGTGTCAATTCATGAGCATGACAAAAGTCTACGAGAAACGATCTCGGATTTTTTCAGGACAGCTGGAGAGATAGTTGACCGAGTTTACGTTATCGAACGTGAATTATGTTCGAACATATTACGTTTCGATGTGATGGAAGGGCTAGTTGACCTCCATAGCGATTATCCACGATATGCTGATGTAGCTATTGAGCATACTGGATGTAGCGTATCCTAAGAGAGCTTCCGCATAGCCGATGCAAGCATTCCAGTTTTCTTCATAAAGAGGGTACGAGATTTTCATACTGAAGCGTTTGTAAAATGTTGCGCCAGGAAACAGAATATTAGGATAGGATAAGAGAAGCGTGTAGCAGCACACGTTTGGTGCCTCTAAAGATCGAATAAAACCTGCTTCCATGTGCTGGCCAAATATGAATCGATTAAAATTATTAGGAACAGTGTGAGAATTAATTGCTCGTTATTGACCAATATAATACACGCGCGTTGCCTTAATAGTGTCACGAGGGATAAAGTTAGGAGTACCTATATATACATTGAAATATGGATTAAGTGTCAATGTATACCACGAAGTATCATGAAATCAGGACGTGGTTGATTCTTAAGATAGATCCACTTGTTTAATGGCGTGCTAAATAGTCGCGCGAAAGAATATATATTTTTATCGTGTCTTAAATTTATTATGTATATAAGTTAGTGCCATTTATTCATCGTGAATTTATTTTTATCTGTGTCGCAAATGTCATAAAATAATCGACACGCGTATAGGTCTACAGTCAACGATTTTTATAACACTATATTTATTACTTACGAAAAGTAAGCCAAAAATCTAAAATTCAACGTCCAATCCGACGTAACTCGAGCGCTTCGCGGAATGGCAATTTGGGCCGCGTATCGTTAATCCAATTTGCGCATTTTTCTATACCGTAAGAAACCCGATGATCGAATGTGCGTAAGTATTGTTTTTTTTTTTTTTTTTCGAATGTATAAAAACCAACGTTGCTGTTATCCACTCGCCTGGCGTGGAATCGTGCGTCGAAATTTTCTACGCACTTTTTATTTTATCGAGATTTTCCCCGTTGTTCGCCCATCGATCTCCCCCTCTCTCTCTCTCTCGTCTCTCTTCTCGGTCGACAGGCCTTTCTTCACAGACAACGAGGGCTCTGCCCTCCGGCAATTTTCCGCCAATGTTAAGCGCGCCAAAAATCAGCACTGGCGGAGGCACCATCGCGAAATACCGTCGCGCCCTTCCCCCCCCCCCCCCCATTTCGAGGCCAGGTCGAACGATATCCGGTTATTATTCGTACGACTTACCGTGGAAAAACCATATTTCGAAATGCTCAGCGCGGGATGGGCAGCGTGGATGTTTCGCGTAACAATACCCGCGACCGTGTTACCGCGATTGACTGTAGTTGGAAAAAAGTTTTTGCCTTTGCACACGAGTATATCTGCTAATGAACGGCGAGGGATCCAATTTTGAACCGTACTGCACTGTCCACGAGTATGGAAAGTATTCATGGATGTGCGCGACGATCCACGGTTATTTTAGACTGTGTGCTATATTTACGTATTGTAGGTGCATTTTGGAAGATTAGTGAATATCGATAGATACGTATAAGCGGTGATGCAATTCCTTATGTAGAACATTGGATTTTTGTATAAGCAGTTTATTATTCTGTATATCGGAGTTTGATGATTGAACACCCGTTATGAATAAGGAAAACGTCCAATATGCAATACTTTTTTCCTCTTTTCTTTTCCCTCAAAATAAGGAATCTTATATACGATATCGATACAGTGCTAATTGGTTCTCTTTCGTTAAGATTATATTCTGAGCCTGGTGTGTTCAGGAGCATTAAATAACCGACACGTACAAAGCTCATTTACGCCAGTCACTACTCACACTAGTCCCGTTTACGTCCGAGTCGTAAATCCCTCAAATCCCGCAAACATCCCTCAAAGGGTCGGTCGCCTAAAAATTCCCAATCCCACAATACCGAAGCAATCCTTTCACGAATACTTTTACACACAAGGGTAACTTTCAGCTTACCAACAGTACTTCCTTGTAGTTGCTTCACCATCTGAAATAACGCGCACAAATCCTACTAATATCATTAGGTGGAAAACAGCGAGAACTTATTCAAGGTCCTGATACATAATTATCCAGCGAAGAGATAGTTAAGAGAAAGCATGCCAAAGCAATCCTCTCGAGCGTGGTTAAAAACCTGGCGCTCCAGGAATTCCTCCCCGAAATTTCTTCCACGGCTTGCCCACGGATCCCCCTTTATCGGCTCCTCATCTCCTCTCAAACGATATGGGCCGCCTCCCGGCACTTGCCGGCTTCATTCGCACGGTGTTAAACTTGCGAAAAATCGACTCGGACAAAGTCACTCCCGCGGGACGATTTTGCGGGTATAACCGTCGCACCCCTCTGTCTATCCGCCTTTTCGACGCGGAGCCCTCGCGCGCACCCTTTCGTGCCCCTCGAGCGCGCGTCTTCCTGAATCTCCTTTGATCGTTCTTGTATGCCGTATAGGCCTCTTAGGTAAGAACAGTGGAGAAGGAAAAGCTCTCTTGTGGGCTTCACCCTCCTTGGCGTGCCAGGCGGTAATCCAGTGACACATTATAGGGCGGTTTAAATTAATGTTATGAAGCATTTTGATTCCCGTAATCTACTTGTGCCGCGGTACAAATTTCCTTTGATGTTTTATACCATTAGCCGCGCCACTCGTTATACCGAATCTTGGCTCGCGATAACTGCGGCCATGCCCGTGTTATTGTCTCCTGGATCGTTACGCCCGCGGATTTTGTTCGAGCGTCATTCCGCGAAATAACGATAGGTTGGGAAGTAAGGGCAATCGGGAGTATATTTATTAATATCTCGAGATCTGGAATTGGGTGGGGTTGTTTTAAGGGCTGCTTTGATTAACTGACACTGTGTATTAACTTCTTACGCTCCGAAATGTTTTATTTGTTTCATGAACGGGATGCCAGACTGCAATTTGTGTTCAAGTTCTATTGTATTATATACATTCGACTATCGATGGGATGTTCGAAACATGTTTTTCTAATAACCAGGGATAAACAAGAAAGCCGGGGATTTATTAGATTCGGGTGTATGAAACTTGCGAATTATCGATAAAGAAAAATACGATGTCGGGCGACACTCGACATAGGAGCGTAAAGGGTTAAGAGATTAAAGGTTATCGACTCAAGTCCTATTCAGCATCTTCCAATATTTTTATGTGATACAATAATCATAATGGTGTACAAAATGTAAAATGTGAATATACAGATAATGGCCGTACGAAGTTCACATGGTGAAACAATCAATAAAGAAACCGTCCATTCCAGAACAGACGGGCTACGGATTCGAAAATTTTACAGACGATCGCAATTTTAAAAAGTTCCAACAAATATCGAAACATATTATAGCACCACAGACATGATGGTACATACTTGCGCAATGTTTCACATAGATATGCTGTTTCTCCGCGCTGAATCGTCTATTATTTTTCCGCATGGCCGATCATTTTATCGGGACGGTATTTAGGAGCGCGCACAGGTTATACACGCACACCTGCGCGTGCGAAGCACGCCTAAAGCGTGGTGTGCACCGGAGCAGCTCATGCTCGCGCGTCCAATCATCGGCACAGAAATTGCGCTATATTACTTTTAATTCGACAAATTAATAAACGGCGCCGGTGCATGCGGAAGCGCGCCTCGCGTAAAATTCTGCCGGCCGGCCGGGGGTATTTAGGTAATTTCGTTATCAAACCGCGGCCGAAACTTTCCCGGAAGCGAACGGGCCGACAATTCGGCAGATTCGATGGAACGCTGCGGTCTCGAAAAGTTCACCCGGCGGTTTCATTTATTGCGCCATCCCGATCCTGGATTCTCGCCCTCCCTGTTTTTAATGCCAAGGAGGAGAGATCCCTCTTAATAATCACCAGCGCGATCTCGAGGATCTCGACGCGACGCTTGATTGTGCCCCAGGATCTCGCCGGTTATCGAATTTGCAAAGCGACCGCGAGGACGATATTTCTGGGACTAGGAAATGCCTGTAAAACTACGTAACCCGGTTCCGGGATAACGAGATGATCGTTAGCCTGACGTTTATTACGATCTCCGGGATCTACCGCGGCCGAAGGCTCGGCGAAATCCGCGCCGGAGGAAATATCCGAGGGAAATATTCGGGTCAAGAAAGAAGCTCGCGGGATCCTCGAATGGTGGAGAGAGGGGTGGGGTGGGGGGCGGCATCCTAGCACCATGGTCTTGCGGGAAAAGGCAAACATTTTTGCGGCGCATCTACCTGTGCGCGAACAAATATGAACCGCTCCGCGATAGAGGAATGAATGCCATTGGACTTGAGTTTTCTACAATATTGAGAGGCGAAATTAAGGAGAATTACTTTAAAATGCACAATCGACATCGGTGGCTTTCTGGAAATGCATTTCTGAATGGTATACCTGCTTTTTTGTTAAGAGGATTTTCTGAAGCAACCCGCTGCTATGAGGGCTACTGCTTTGTTGCAAGAGTAATGTTTTAATGAAGTCATACGGACTTGATACGAAGGGCTTTGTTGTAAATAATGGAGTGACCTATTTCGTTTGAAATCATTGTACAACAATGTTATCCGATCTTTCGGAAGACTGATATTTAGATTGTTTACTGCTTATAGCGCGATGTGCATTTGACATGGTGCGATTCGCGGGTTATACCCGAGGTTATGTTGTCTCCGTGTAAACTGTTGTACTAAGCTTAAGATACACCATTCGAGATGACCCTAAGTCACTACACCTATGGTAACAGTCCAGAAGCAACGATTAAGTTTAACACCCTGCGGTTTTCGACCGGAAGTCCAATCTTCCATCCACCGAACCATCGTGGTCTCACGACTTACAAAATGCCTTAATCAAGTCCTCCCATTGCCCACAGTCGGCCTATGTCCCTCCCCAAAAAGTATCCAGTATAAAACGTATAACGAGTCCGCGTTATTTTTTTTTTTGCAGATTGGCGGCGCTACAGTATCCTCGGCGAGGTACCAACGACGACGTCGACGAGGAGCAGGACAACTGCGTGATCGCGTCGCGGGGGTGGCGGGGTTGAAAATCGGCGCTTGCCCGGTGTCTCCCGCAGCTCTCTCTCTCTCTCTCTCTATCTCTCTCTCTTTCTCTTTTTCTTTCTCTCTCTCTCTTTCTCTCTCCCCCTCTTTCTACACCCCCCCTCCCCCAATTATCTTCTCTCTTTTTCCATCCACCGGCCCCTATTCTCTCTTACGCCGGCTCTTACTTCCATCCACGTGCGTCAAGCGTACGTGTGCGCTGCCGGCGACACGTGATCGCTTACGCACACCAAGCCCCGGGTCCAGGATAAAGGGCAGCGTCCGCGCATGCGCAGAGCCCTCATCCCTCGGCGTAGTGGGGGCCTGCGCGTTGCTCGGTGGTGGGGGAGCGCGCATCACCTGTCGCGACGCTGAGCTGCGTTAGTGTGACGGCGGCCGTCCGTGGGAGTGGATCTTTTTGTGCTGTGTAATCGAGGGTGTTCGCGCTGCTCCTGGAGGGACACGCACACACGCGTAGTACAGGGTCCTCGGTGAAGCGTCGAACCAGCCCCCTCGCTCGATTCTGATCCACCGCGACGCGCGTGTGCCCCACGTCGTTCTCGCGAATGTGCGCGGCCGGGTGGCCGGTCGTCCGAGAGGAAATATGCGCGGGGAGAGCTGGAGGACAACGGCTCCGGCGGGGTACGACGACGTCGCGAAGCACGTGACCACGTCGCGGGATCTGCTGCAGTGAGTGGAGCGTTAGGGAGGAAAGAGAGATAGTGATAGAAACACGTCCCTTCTCCTTCCGGTATTGATATCTACGTCGGCTGTGGTTAAACGGGAATAAAGAGTGCCGGTGGTTGGTGCGGTATTTATTTTCGTGCGTTACCGAGGTTGTTCGTTGCGTGCCCGACGGAGGAGACTACGAATCCTGGCACGTTTTAAGCATCGTTACAAACTCGTGAGAGAAGATGAGGCGTGCCATCCAGATATCATCGAGGATGCACCCTGTGCTATCTTCCTGGTTCGTCATTGTCGTCGCTACCGTTACCGTCGCTCTCGCAGCATGGCAGGAGAACGTCAGGCCGAAGATGTACGTCCAGCTTGGTGAGTGCCCCGAATATTGCAGTACGATTCGCCTCGAGTGTGTGCTGTGCCTTCTGTTCGATCGGCCGTGTCCCACGGCCTTCCAGGAATTCATTTCACGCGCGACGAGAGCCCGAATGGCGCTCTTCCGTTTATCCATATATTACGCGCGTGGTTAAGTGCCGTGCAAATGCTCAAAAGGGCATCGATCGCGGCGCGTTCTTTGCTCTGCTGACAGTGGGAAGCGAGAGGCGAGGAGGAGCGCGCCGATACTCTCGCTACTCTCTGGAATTGCGCGTAATTAAACGGAATACCGAGGCTTTCCCCTTTTTCTTCGTGGCCGCGATACGTCCTACCTTTGAACGACGATCCGGAATGGAAGTTGCGGCGGGTGCTGCAGGGTCATGGACCTTCCCCCACTTGCCGTAGCTTCACCCTTGCCGTACCAAGGGGAGCTATGTGCGCGACTCGGTGACTGTAAACCCTAATCAGTGACATAACCCCATATGCGGATACCGGGAAGGAATATGAAGGTATCGACCGGCCTATCTCGGTTAAATTATTAAAGTCCACGGTATAACTGTGCTTCGAGGAAAGCTGGAACGACGTGCATGATTGGCAATTCACATCGGCTCTCTTATTTCCGTACGCATGACGTGCCGGTTATGGACTGCTGCCTACCGCTCTTAGCTTATTTACGCGATCGAATTATTTTTGCCATAAGCCCTGGCACGAGGCGCATTGGAAACTGTTCCGCGTACTCGTCGCGACGGGGCTAAAAATTAATTTCGCTTCCGAGAAAGCTAAGGTCGAGTCTCGCTGGAAGATTCTCAGACTGATCGATAGCATTCGTTCTGAGCTGTCCTGCACGGCGATTACTCTGAAGGTGGCTTCACGAGGCATCGCGTCTTTCGGTTAAGGTTAAGTCTACACGACTCGGTGGTCGAGGCACGACGCTCCGTTGAATAGTGCCTTGAAATTTCAACGATTTCGTTCTGAGCGAGTAAGTCGTCTATTATCCGCGATCTTCCTTTTCCCCCGGACGCGAAGTTTCACAGGCAATAAGCAGCAGTTATCCCGTGAAATTCAAAAAGGACATGCGGTGACAGAGGACTGACGAGCATCGATTTCACGTCAATTCCATCGCGGTGGAAAAATGCCGCGTTATCGTTCGCGCGTTTGGAAGAAAATGGGTCTGCTATGGAAGCGGTGTATAGCCTGTAATTATGGCCCGTCGCATTTTCCCTCTCCTTTGTCGCGGAATTACGTCGTAACGAATGTGCGATCGTTCTGTAAAAGCGTAAAGGGATTCCCAGCTATACGAAGGCCTAATGAGTATCGATTCCATCTTCGCTTCCTTTCACGACGGAAGGACAGTTCAATGCTCACGCATTCGAAGGGGAGTTAGGTTACGACGGAGGCGCCGGAGTAAGTTGCAATTGCGGCTCTGAAGGACCGAAAGGTACTTAGACTACGGAGAGTTAATAGAATGGCCGGATCGAGCTGACACGGAGACGTGGTCTTCCTCGATGGAAAAGTTAGGGTCTGGAAGGAATCCGGATCTGATTGGTCAGAATATAAGGGGGGCGTAATTTCTCACAGGCACTATCAGTTTGACACGCTATTTGTGAAAAGCTACTATACATGTACCAACCAGTCGCGCGACAAGGAGAGTGAATAGGATGTATCAAGAATGAGGGAGATAAAGTGGACGATGGATTGAACGTGAAGCCATCGGAGCTCTTACTTATCTCTCTTACTTCTCAGGATAAACTCTGCGTTAACCATTTCACGGCTGGCACCAGATATATCCGCTATTCTCGAATTTATCCACGGTGGTTAACGCCGGCTATATTCGGCATCCGCCGATGATATACACGGGCTACAGCTATATCTGGCGCTAGTGAACTTGACATCAGTCCTTGCGCTTCTTGAGATCCGTGCGCAAATAGACATTTAAGAATTCCCTTTTGGCAATAATGAATGGTACTTTCTTGGACAACCAAACAGTCAAATTTCCCAACGTGGTCTGGTGTAAATAATACTACATACAAAAAGGGGATGTGCGCTTACCTGTCACAAAATTCGCGTTTTAAAGAAGCAGACATTGCTTGCCACGCGTCTACTCTTTCAAGCAACATTGATCGATACTTTCGAGCAACATTGATGGCCAGTGTTAACGTCGCCCGAACCTTTGTACTAGTTAACCCTTAGTTTTTATTAACCCTTTGTACGCCATAAGCGTCGCTGTACACGCCACTTGCCACCACTGCGCGAACTCTATAAGTATTCCTCTTGCACTCCTGATCCTTCCATACCCCGTATACCAAATCGGTGCACCACAATACTTTCACACATTCAGCTCTGCGCACACCTAACCCCCTCGCTCCTCCACGGTATTCCCCCTCACGCCTCTTTAAACCTCCATCCATCGCGCTCTGCCAGCCGGCATTTTATTCAAAGCTTCTCCAAAGAGATTCCCGGTGCACAGGGTCAATACTAGAATCCCATTATTACGTCAAAGCGCGGGATTCGGCCAAATTGTGGTGGATAAGGGAAGGCCAATTTTGGGGACAGGCTCTGGATCGTGCCGAGTACTACTACTCCCGTGTCGTTCCACGTGCCAACTTTCCAGCCCAGGACAGTGGATCGCCGGCACAAAGGGCCCGATTGATATCTCCTTCCCACTCGAATGCGATTGCTGGTTTTTCACGAGAATACGCCTGAGCGTGTTATCGAGCCGCGCTGCTTCAAGGGGTCGGAGGGGGGGGGGGAGCTGGAGGGGAGGGGGGAGCGAGCGAAGCGGGAGCGTATAAAGTGTCCCACATCCGAGGTACTCGACCTTAACGGCACTCTCCGCGCGTTTCGTAGGCGCGCTATAGGTACGACGACGCCCAGCATCCATCACTCTTTCCGCGACGGGGCGATATTTCGGCGAGGGGAGGAGGGGGGCGATATAAATTGCTTTAAAGTGAGTACGCCACGTCTCGCGTTCACGCAGTCTCGGGTTCCGGCTAGAGGAGTCGAGGATGGAGGGGGAGAGTGCATAAGATGTGCGTATCGGCCTTTCTTCTTCCTAGATAATGGTGTCTGCCGATATAGCTTCCGGTTCTTTATCGTGCCCTAAAACGGTTTAGAGCTTGCGGGGGCTTTACAAGGTTGCTGTCTCGTTTTATCGCGATGTAGGGGCGATGCTGAGATCGAATATCGCTCCGACGCTGATGTCGGAGTTAGAGGTGATGTTCATGATGGAAGATCGGGGGATTGTGAATGGACGGAGGCTGCTCGAAGGCGGTTTTTGGGTCGTTGTTGTCTTTGGAGGAATGCGGCGTGGTGTTTCCGTTCTTCTTGCGCGGTAAATTGGGCTAAAGGTGAAGCCGTGGTCTTGAGAAGCAATAATCTTTGCTCAGGTGTGCAGGCAGGTAAAAGAACGGTTTAAGGTCGTACAACGTTTTCACGATACAATGTCGGACTTCTTAATCATTTTTAAACCCTCAGAGCAGTTGGTAAACAAAAACGGGTTCGAGTCCCGGTTCAGTTACTCCAGTGTCTAATATTTTCCACGCCTTTTTCAGAGATATAGCTTAATTCGCTACCTTATATTTATGATTTTGAATTTCATCTAATTCTCAACATCACACGACCTTAAAAGTCCGAGCCACGCACCAGTGGCTAAACGATCTCGTTCCGTCGACTGAAATCCTCATTCTAGTAAAGCCAGATGGAGAATTTAAAGGATATTAAGAAGCGTGAGAATGAACTGCTCGTTAATGACCAATATAATTCACGCGAGCTGCCTTGAGATTCGCCTTGCCCCCCTCCTCGAATCGTAGGACACGATGCCGCGGGCGCTGCAGACCTTGGAGCCACTTTTTCCAATAAGTGAAACAGACATTCCGAGGGTCGTGCAATTTACGTTATTGGTCGAGCGCATCGTGGCTGCGGGAGAAGAAAAAGGTCAGCGATGCGCGCGTGTCCCGCACTCTCATCGTGAGCGATAGACGTACCGAAACGCGTGCCTCCCCCCCTCCCCTCCCCCCTCCCCACCACCCCATTGGCGTACCGGTGAAAAGGCGCATTTAACGCGCGCTATTATCAGCCCCGCGCCACCGGAAAATTTCTCCGGCTCTCCCGGGAGCGAGGCCCTCCTCGTTCGACTTCCGTTGCGATTTCCTGGAACTGCGACGATGCACTTTTCGTTCGCGCACTTGACACGATGCACTTTGCGGAATTGGCGCTGAACGGCCGAAAAAAAGGGGCGGCGCCGTAGGGCCAGTGCCTCTCAAATGGCGATGGGCGGAAAGTGCATTGGGAACTTCCGCCGGTCCCTTTGTCGCGGCCGTATTTTTCGTCCTTCCCGGGAAAACATTTTAAATAAGGTCGCGCCCCTGGCAAGGTCCCTTTGTAAGTGCCTGCGCGGCGTGGCCCGAGATTGTTTTTCCCCGGGGTTAAGGTACAAAGCTGTTATTAAAGTTTCAGCAGAGCCGCGTGGAATTAGATCGCGACGGAGGCACTCGTGGAAGAATGTCTTCCGGCTGTTGCTCGATCCTTTATTCCATCGATCGTAAATACATTAGCTCGCGCCGCCAGAAGGTTCGCATCGCGGCTCGCTGTTTACTTTTTTATCCCCGCACCGAAACCGCCAGCTTTATCCACGACGAACAGAAGGCACGGCATGGTATTGTCGTTACCTAGAATAAGGAATAAACGCGGTTTGTATCCAATGTACCGTGCGAAGAATGGCGGCCCTCCGCGGGGCGCGACAATGCCCCCTCGCAAAGGGTGCCTCGTATCCTGACAATTCGTCATGGAAATTACGCATCGGGAGGCCCGAAACGCAAGCTCATTAGGTCGTTATGAATTTCAAACGTGTATTACTTTCCGATACTCCAGCGTATTGGGACACACTGGCGCTATTGGGACACACTGCGGGAATTGAAATTACACGAAGCACGTGTTATTAATACGCCACTGCCATTGCGGCAACGGTGCTGTTTTGCTCACCGAGCCAGAAATTCTGCTAATTCTACAACGGGGAAAACCACGGCGCAGAACCGAAATTGTAATCACCGGGAAATGCATATTGCCATTATAGGACATCGTGAAAGCCCCCTTCCGGCTGGCGCGGCATTTTCCGCGGCTGTTTATTATACGATCCTCCTGGTAACCGGCGCTCGCCGCTTTTTATCCTCCCTGACGTTTAAAGAATTACGCCCCGATTAAATACGCTTTATTGCCCCCTGTAATTCTCATTTTAACGGCCCGACCGCTGCTATCGGGTGTAAATAAGCGTGTACACCTCTCGAAAGGTTACATCCGACCGGCAGGGATCGTTCCGGCTTTTATTTTTGTCCAGGACTGGACGTCGAATGTAAAAACGATTGACAAGTCGCGATATTTCAACGCGGCCCGCTTCTGCCACGTCGCGGCGGACCGGGGGGACCGATGATCAATCGCGTGCGCCCGTTAAAACGTAAAATATCTGCCCGTTTTTCGGTCGCCGTAAATCAAACGGGCGCCCGGCTGCGCCGAGAAACGTCCGGGATACTTTTGAATCTACGCTCGGCCAGCGCTGGGGGCTGCTTTTCGCACGTTTCTCAATCCTTTGACCGCGAGGAACTTCGGGAAAAAGTATCGGGTGGTTGTGCACTCGGAAGTGAATCGGAGCAGGAAGACTGTGAGCGTCTATCGGGCTGTAAGCTATGCGAGTTTTTTATCGATCGTGTTTGTATTTTTTTGTGGAATTGAGTTATTTTTTGAAAACGTAGATATTACGTATACCGTATCGTACTCCTTACTTCTTTTCTCGGTTTCGGTTTAAGAGTGATTGTTTAGGAGCGGAACATCTATTTGCTAATTTTATATTAAATTCTTTCTTCTCAGGTTATTTTTCGTAATACTGTTTGATTTACCATCTCGAACTTGAGAATTTTTGAAATATTAAGTTGATTTAATTCATAATTTGGTGATTATTTAATTATTTGAATTACATATCAGTGGCTAAGATTATTATCATTTCGCACGAAAGTATCGATGTTGTCGTCTGACGTTTTAATTACGAGACGAGATGGAGGATTGAAGTATAAAGTGTGCGAATAGATGCTCTGTTAGATTAAGAATTACTAATTGTTCTTATTAGGTATATCGTTTTGAAGAGTATTTATTCCTCTTTTATGGTCGGTCTTAGTTCTCAATCTGTTGATGAGGTTCCTTGAAAGATTAATTTTTTTCATTTCAGTTATGACCATCACAGAAAAATTATTTGTAACCGACTCCATAAATACAGAAAAAGAGGAGATTCTCAATTGGACTGAATTTCTTTTTTCTTTAAGAATTTAAACTCGGCCACACAGCCGCGGAGCGGTTCTAAAATATTAATATCGCTTTCGATGAAAGTACAATGAGCGAATGAGCCGTTGGTTTGAAAACTTTCGGCCTGGGGATTTTTACCTGAGCAACAATGAACCTGGTTAGGCCAAAGAAGAAGTTGGACAACGAAAAGTCAAAACATTTGGTTAAGTCTTGCTCCTCCCAAACTATTCAGCAATTACCAGCACAGCTCATAGCAAAGTGCCACATTTTTTTACTAATACTTAAAATTGATATCTATACTAACATTTCACACATTAGAACCCCATGTAAAACCACTCGACGACCTGAATTTTTTCATACGCTAGCCTACAAAAATCTATAAATCACATCTCCAAACAACACTACGAGCCCTTGGTGAATACGAAAGAATTTACGATTGCTCAGAACGAGGATATTAATCGCCTCTCAATAAGCGTCTATAAAAAGCTCTGTCACAAGCTCGAGAGATTCGCTGAGCGTCCATAAACATCAGCAGTAATCCCGATGTCAGCTTCACTCGTATATTTTCTCATCCAGCGAAATATCGTTTCTCCACGCTTGTACCGGATAACGGAAGAAACGCGCGGACGAAAATTTAATTATCCGATCACCGATTATATGACCGGCTGGGTATCACCCGACGCATATATACGTCCACAGTACTCAAAGGGTCGAAAATGGAGGCAGCGAGCGTAGGCGGCTGCCTGAAAGCAGCGGCCCCGACACGCTGGGTATTACGAATAAAGGGAGATCACTGGGCTGGAACCGCGCTCCCTTTGCCATTCGAACACTCGCCGGATCGATAATGCGCCGAGACATTGGAGTCGAATTCGCCGGAATTTCACCGCGAAAATACTACGATCGGGTAAAAAATGAGCCCGCCGGGGACTCGATTTTTCATCTGGGCGACACTCTAAGTGCTCCACCATTCTACCCAGAATGTATTCTTTAAGGATGTTTCCGGAGTGCCGCTCGGCATTTCTTCTCCATCCCTTTACCACATCTCTCTCTCTCTCTCTCTCTCTTCATATTCCTTTTTCACCCTTTTTTCTCACCACTTTCGCGACCGTCGGCGTACTGCTCCCTTTTTTTTTTTCATACCCCAAGTTGAGAACCGAGCGGCGCTTTAATGCGCCATTCTCGGATAAATATTGTCTAATCTCGCAGAAACGAGAATGAGAAGACACTCCGAAATGCTCGAGCTGTTGTTCGATGAGAGATTAATTATTCCTCGAGAAGTCTCTCGAAAGTCAGTCTTTACTTCCGTATACAATAAGAAGCTACAGGGCCGAATTAAAGGCAGCCATATTCGATTCCCAAAGCCACGAACACCCTGGCGCCTTTTATGGCGGAAGCTAACCTCTTTGTAAGGAAAACGCGAGGCTCGAGAGCCATCTGTATCCGCGCTTTGAAAAAAGATCATTCGCGCGCGTCCAGCGTCCTTTCGTATCGAACTCAATGACCCCGCGTAATCCGACGTACGACCGTTGGCAGCAGGATGTATCGTTTACGCATTCACGAGAATACGTTATTAAAAGACACTCGAAGCCCCCGTGCGGTTGATAATAGCGTCTGTTACGAGTTCATTACTACATCGTGCCGGGCCGGTGAGTGTCGGACTGGAATATGGGCTATGGCGGGTAGTTAATCCATATTACGGTAACTTTATCTCGTAGCGAGGAATACCGCAGCGGCCCAATCACAGCGCGCCCCCGGGCCGATGAGGATACATTATGATTAGTTTCAGCATACCGTATACGCAGACCGGCACGTATAACCCGACCTCGGCCTAACCACTGGCTAAAATTACTGGGAATCGTGTCAATTGACTCTGCACCGGGACCGTGAAATGCGATTCCAGGTTTGCCATTTGACCCACGTAGTTGGGGCACTGCGCGCGCCACTCGTTGCTCGAAGGCAAATTTTTGTCAGGGGCGCTCTGGGCGCAACGAATGTGGTGTCGAGGATGAGAGAAGGAGGGGGGGGGGGAGAGACACCGTGGATTAGAGCCGGACAATTGGCGAGTAATGCGCGCTCGTGAGACTGGAAATGATTGATTCGCCCGTGGATGCGAGGAGTCCTCCTTCTTTTAAGTTCGCCCTTTGAGAATTGGCCGCGTGTACACACCGCCCTCGCATTTTTTTTTTTTTTTCTTGCTCCGCGGGCCTCGAGTGTGTACTCGAGGATAGAATAAGTAGCGCACTGACAATGCCACTGGCGATGGTGGTGGTGGTGAAGGTGAAGGGGCGGGGGGAGGTTCATAAATCTTTTGTCGAGGAGATCCCCTCCGCTATGCCCGATCCGGGAAAGCAAAAGGTCGAAAGCAGCCGCTGTTGGGAAGCCCGGAGTGGCTCCTTCGTCAGGGTGCAACCAAAAGTGTCCTCTTATCGTAGGTATAGACTCGATGGAAGGGCGAAGGATTGTAAATACGACTATCCTCGGGAAGAAGGAGTTCGCCAAGTTTGCCACGATGTACTTTCGAAATTCTTTGATGTGTCGAATATTCTATTTTTCTTTTTTTTTCAAATTGAATTATAACACATTTCCAATAAGACTGATCGTTTCGTGAACCGTACAATTTTATTCTTAACGGCGCGAAATAAATAAAGCCAGAAGAAAATGTATCGCGCGCAAATTACTCGAGCCTTTTTTTTTTATCTCTCTTATGTTAGAAAGTAAGCCTTTTTCGAAGCTGAAAAACCATAATTTATCAGGTTTAAAGGAGATTCGATAATTTGTAAACGTCCGCGGGTGTTCATTTGCCACAATCGCGACAAGGGGAGGTAAAAAATTCCGTCCAGACCTTGGGGGATTCTCTTCAATTCAGACATCGATAAAAACTTCTTACGATCGTTTCATTACTCTTTCCAATCGTTCACGAAAGGTTGAGCCTTTTGGTACCCCGGCCGACACGTTTTCGTTCCTATCGCGGATCTTCCTCCCCATCGGCCTTCCCCTCAGGGCTCTTCTTACCTGCCATTCCTAATTATTCGCGCGTCCTTAACCTCGAGATTAAAATATCCCGTCTGGCCTGCGAGTGTGTCGCGACGAAGCGAGGGAAGGACAGGAAGGCAGGAAGAGATTAACGATCCCACCCTCGCTTTTTCTCACGCTTTAGGTCACCGTAGGCCCCCGATAAAGCCGTACACCGAGCCGAAGGCATCTATTTTCTTTCCCGAGGGCATCTTCCGCGTCATTGGGCCGCGTGATAAAATTAAATGCCGTCGTAGTTCGTTCGATGATCTCTTCGACAAAGTTAACTGACCTCCTGCTCGTGCCCCACCCCGTCCATTGTCCAACGGACATGGCTGTCGCCGCTGTGTCGTCCTCCGCTCGTCGCGTGGCGAACCGTCCGATCTTTTCCTCCTCGATTTGGCCGCCGCTGAAATTGGTTTATCGCCGGGCAAAGTATGAATAATTCAAGCCGGACGATTCGCAGTCCAATCAATTTGGGACCGAAAGCAACCGTGGGTGCTCGTGGTTTAGGGGAATAGGGTGCTCCATGGGGGCGGCTCGGCAAAGGGGGCATTAGTAGTGCGTTCGAGTTTAATGTGGACGAGCAATTGTTCTGCCCGACGCTGTCGACGCGGTTTCGAGCTGGATCCAGAGGCGCCGGAAAAATATGCCAAGGGAAAAACCTGCCCCGTGGCCGAAAAACCTGAAATAACGCGAGTTATTCCGCGATGGCCGCGAGGCGAAGCGAAGGATACAACCTTTTTCGTATTATTCAATCCGGGGGGGGGGGAGAAATTTGTTTCGTTCCGATCCCATTGGGCGGATCGCGTATGATCCGCGTATTACTGTCCATAGTCAAACGAGGAACAACTTTTCTCGTATTTGCGCGAGTAAATTCCGGGCTGAATATAAGCTTGATATTAGTTTTGCCAGGGTAACGGCTGAATTTCCATCGAATTATAAATATGGCCGAACGTCCCGCGGAATTGTGGACCATTCGAGAAGCGCGCAATATTAGAATGAGGAAATGATTAAAGCGGAAATTGTGCCTTTAAATATTACCCGAGCCATCGAACCTGCTCAGAATAGCGAGGCGTTTTTTCACCCGCCGAATTTTAATAACCAACACCGGGAGACGGGTATTCGACAAATACAACAAGGTAGGCCAGGGTTAATACCAAGAAGTTTAAGGGTATAAATTACACTTTTTAATGGCTCCTGGACGCAGATTAAAATATCACCTCATATACAGCGGGGTTATGAAGACGGAGTGCTGGCTCAGAGCTGACAATTAATAATGCGACATTAAAAGTAGAAATTATACTTCCAAATACCCTGCAACCCGAGGTTAAAATATCGCCTTATGTATAGTAGATTATGAAGATAGAGCACTCACTGCCTCAGAGCTGACCCGAGGTAATTTCACTATCGGATATCAAGAAACCGATATCCGAGGGGTCTTTCAATTTACATATCTATATAAATCACTGATATTCCATGCGGCACGTGTCATCTCCACTTTCGCAATATATCTTCGTAATCGACGTGATACGATGGGATATATTTTGAGGCGCATTCCACTTACAAAGGGCGATCGATCTGGCCTTTCTTACCGAGGAAATTAGGAGGAGTACCCGGGAGGGTGGAGGGCGAGGCCGTAAGTTTTCCAGCGGAGGAAGCAAATATCGGAGATCGAATATCGGCTTTTAAGTCCTTCGCGGACTGCATCGCGTGCACACAGTGTCTTGTAATACGTGGAATTTACTTCGAGGATCGATTCGTCCTGTCGAGGCGAGGAAAGAAACTTTATGCGAACACGTGTCTTACTTCAGCCTTCTTATTCTCCCTTGAATACAAGGAGCGATTTACGCTGCAACAATATTTCCATTAAGCGACGCAAATGCGACATTTCTCGCGTTGTTCGCGAACAGATAGCATCGCATGTAATCTATTGAGCGATCTACTCGCTTCCCGAATTTTAATCCATCCAATGTTTAATTCGCTTAAAATCCGTTGTGCGCAAAATATTGGTCAAATCTGCTGACCACGGCACGAGGTGGAACGAGCTTTTAACGAAATCGAATTAAATCAACGGCGATCAAAGGATACAACGAAACGCTTGCGGAAGCGTCTTTCAGTGTAACGTCATCGTTTTCAGTATCTTCCGTGCGAGCCAACGATGAGGATATAATGCGTACATCTCGCGAACCAGGTCAGACGGAACGCATGTTTATATGAACTTTCTTTTTTCACCTTTTCCAACAGCTGAATCGATCCTTGAAACGGCTCTCGCATATTACGCGGGACATTGTACGTACACACGGCGGAGCTTGTGGAAAGGGTCGTGGAAAAGGGTTGGCGCGTAAAGAGGAACGGCGCGTATACGGTAAACAAGCGCGTTTATGAAGGTGATTCTTCGGTAAGGTCGTTCCCGGGACGTGCGGTTTCAAGCGGCGCGATACGGAAACTCGATGAGGAAAATCGAATCTTTTAAGATGGAATTCACGAAGCTGATCCTTCCGTACCGCCCGGGACTCCTCGATGTCGCGAAGAGCCTTCGATGCGATTGCGATCGATTGGCCGACGCCATTACGGATTTCCAGTCGCGGAAAATTCCTCCAGGGCGATTAACCGCCGCTGAATTGTCGATCGATCGTTCGTTCGTTCCGTGTCACTGAGTATCCGGAGCGTCATAACTATCCGTTAACGATACATTAGTATCGTTACCGCCTGCTGCCATTTGATCTGCGGGTGTTTTGGTTAATTAAGTCGTCGATGGCACGCCCGATCGTCGAAACATGAAACTTAATTGTGCTTTCTCTTTACGCTCGAGAGATAAGTGCTTTGTACCAATTTATCGAGGAGCGTGGAATTAAAGGAAGGACTCATTTTGCTGACGTAATGCGGGTTCTTCATTCGAAAGTCACATTTTCCGCACTTCAAATGGGACCCTTTTTGCAAGTGAAATTAACCTCTTCATAAATCCACATTAACCTTTTGCAGTTTAAGCTCTTGGATAAGAAACGAATATCCGATGTAAAGTTATCATTCCGATAGAAAATATTTGTTCCATATATACAACGATACTTGAATATAGAACAATGTGAAATTATATAACATGCTTATTTATCATAAAAAATATTTATACATACACACACATACTGTATACATCAATTTATTTACGATAGCTCCGTTACTGCGCCGGGTAACTTTATCCACACATTCATCAAATAATTAGGACAAATCGTAAAAGGAATAGTTAAAACAAAACGCTCAATCACACATCACGAAGTAATCACCGTTCAAAAAATCAACCAAAATACTGCACGAAATTTCACTTTTCAACGCTTCTTCGACCAAAGAAAAACTTGAGTTCCAAAAAATCGAATACAAACTACGCTCTTGGTGTAAAATAGTAAATCTGGAACCCAAAGACCGATCTTTCGATCGATCAGCACAGATCATACTCCCGATGAGTCCAAGCCTGTGACGTCATAATGAGCTGTGAGCGATAAAGTATCGATAAGAAGCGACACGGCGTTCCGGCGCACGTTAGATCATAGGATTTCGCGCGTAAGCATCCGGTACGTTCCACGGTGCACGATCGGAGACGTGCAAATTATTCTTTCACACTCGACGGAGCTTCGCGCTGGGATTGGGGACGCCCACGCGACTCGTTCGAGAGCCGTGCAATTGCGGCCGCCTTATAATCGAATTCGTACTCGCGTAGCAGCCGAACGTCGGTGTCCGACTGGGACGATGCATAATTAATTCAGCGCGAGGGCGAATCGCCGCGAGGGCAGAAAAGGGGGAGCGCCTTGGACGGCGTAGGGGAAGGACGATCGAAGGAAAGACTGAAAAAAAAGGAGAGAGAGAGAGAGAGAGAGAGAGAGAGAGGCAGAGGGAGAGAGAGAGATAGAGAAAAACAAAGGAGACGTGCGTGGCGTCGTGTCGTCCGTGGAACAAGTTTCGCAAACTCAATTACACTGGTTTTTCTCCGCTGTTGATTTTCGCCCGCGATTTTTCCCTCGCGTAATTGCTGAGCGCGCCCGACCGTGCGTCTCTCTCTCTCTCTCTCTCTCTCTCTCTTTGTCCCTCTCTCCCTCTTACTCTTATATGCTCGTACAGTCCTGTACGAATGCAACGTCACGGCTGCGCCAGGAAAATAGTCGGCGCGACCGGGGTTTTCCGGTCGAGTCGCGACATCGTCCATCTAGACCCACAGTAGGCTGTAACCCAGTGCGATACGTCGCAATTTACGGTTTAATCGCGCCGCGTCTCGCGGATCGATAAGACTCCTCCCCGCTTTCTCGTGCGTTTCTAAACCCGTGAAGGTGTACTCTCGATTCTTTCCCCCCCCCCAGGATCCTCCGCCTACCGCACTTGGTCCTCCTTCGGTCTTCCGGCAAGTATCGTTAAGACTTTTAAAAGCTTTCTATCGGGAGAAGTTTGCCAGAAATTACGATTATTATCGTTCCGATCGACCATCTCTCATCCCGCCATTACTCTTTAAGGCTTTAAGGACCCCGCCGTTCTTTTCCTTTTTCAACCCTCTTTTTTTTTTTCCTCGAGCGCCTGTCCTTCCCCCTCGAAAACGGCTTTTACGGGTGTAAGCTAAACGGTGGAACGAACGTGGTCGCCGAAGTTTTTATCGTTGCAATTTTGTTGGCCGCGGTTATTAGGATCGACGATGGTTCGCGAGAGGGCGCGTGGCTTGTTGCGAGAAAAAGTGTTGCGTGATTTCTGGATAATCGGCGATGATGGTAATAGTAAGGAATACTGGTATAGTAATAAATGCGATGGTAATAAATGTGGAGGATTACGGAAGTCGGAGAATGTTGATCAAATTGTTCGTTGGTATTACGAGGCTTGCGCGGTTCTTCTATCGTGAAAGGGAACGTTGCTATTTAATATGAAATATATAATTTATAAAATGCTATTTATATAAGCTTTTTTTTTATTAGAAATTTGATGATTATTATATTCTTAATGTTTTATGATTAATAATACTAATGTTTGTATGAAACGAGATACGCGAAGGTAAACTATGAAAGAAATGCGAGTTTTGAAAATTTTACACATAAGTTTGCCACACGTTAACGCATTAATACTTTAGATATTCCCTTTAAGCTCTTCGCAAACCCCGTTATTTCAGCAAGTTTGGCAACGTGAGTCCTTCGTAACTCATCGGCCGCGACAAGAAAATTGCGTAAAGCTTCCACCACATGTTGGCCATGATATACATTACCCTCCGTAAGTATCCTAGTAGCCGGTAAAATCTGATAAATAATCTATTAACGCTCTACCAAGTGATTTCGCCAAAATTTAAAAAATATCGTTGATACACTTACGTATGATCAATAAACATTGGTCAAGCTGTACAACGACGATGTAGATTTCAGAAGCAACATTCTGAACCGATAAGAAAAACGGTATTCCTAAGATATCTCTGATAGACACAAATATATTAGTGTCCAAACGCATACCTCGAGTCGCACTCGTGTTTTTCTCCTTCGACTATAATCCACTGCGCCAGCGTGACTCATTGTCGCACGGTAATGGATTTCCAAAAGTGTCTTCGGGTATTTGTTGCCGTATTTCTTTTTATTTTTTTTTTTTGGAGAGGAGGGAGGTGGAAAAACGATCAAGCGGAGGGATAAATAAATACCATGGCCGAGCATCGGAGTGCATTTTCCAAAAGGGAATTCCTGCGCGACTGTCGCGAAAAGCAAAATGAAACGCCGGAAATAAAAGAATTAAAGTGCAACGAGACGAACAGATATCGGAAACGTACGTTCCACTCGTTGCCCCGGAATTGCCCCTCCTACGGCACATCTCGAGATGGCTTTAAAATTCGTTTTCCCGACTTTCCTTTCGTCGTGTGCTTCCATGCCGCAGTTAAGGAACGGAAACTCTCGCGGAAGAGGGGTTAAATATTAAAGTTACGAGGTTCGATGAGTTCTTGGAAAGCTTTGCGGGACTGATTTTTATGAAAATAACGGTTGCGGAAGCATCGTTCATCTCCCCTCTTTTTCTCTTTCTCTTGCTCGCTCACTCGCTCTCACTGATTCGCTTACTACCTTCATACTTTATCTTCATCCCCCCAGCCACTCTCTCTCTCTCTCTCTCTCTCTCTCTCTCTCTCTCTCTCTCTCTCTCTCTTTATGACAAAGCGATGATTCGCGATATTCCTCGATTTTTTTTTTTTTATTGAAACATTATCCAACATATTACCTTCCGCACGAAGCGGGAGAATATCATTTGCGGATCGAAAGAAATTTCATGCTCGCAAAACGTTTCGTATCAGGGGATAATTAAATTACGAGCATATCTCCAGCACGATTATTTCGAGGTTGGAAATTCGAATGCGTATAAACTCGTTCGATCGCGCTCGAGTTCATCATTCCAGGAATAACATCGAGCCCGGTTTGTGCGCCTTGACGTGCTACGCCTCATCGATACGAACCGAGAATCATCGTCCTCTAAATGGTTCATTATCAAAGATCTGGTGCGCGAGCTCTGACCACCGCCGAAATATAAGCGAGCACCACTTGGACGTACTCGCGCAGTTTTTCGCGCGCTACTTCCCCCGAGTTAAAATAACAAGTGGAGGAGCTCGGAGGATATATCTCATTGCTGTCCAATTTCTTCGAAAGAGCTCTCCGCGCTATGAAGTCGTTTCGCCCCGCTCCTCATTTTGGGATGGACGAAAAACGGCCATGGCGCGAGGCCCGTCCGGCGAAACAATGTTTCGCCGCCATTTTGACCGAGTTCCGCTTGGCAAGTTTAATTGCATTTCTTTCCCCCGAAATTTCGACGATTAATCTCACCTTTGAAGGCCCCCGCGTATTCCTCCCGGCTCTCCCCCGGTAAGTCGGCCGTCTCAATTGAACCGCGAGTTAATTATACCAGGGAAAATTGATTCGCGGAGGAACAGAGGAGGCGGCTTTCGAAACGACGGGAATATTCTCGTTGGCGCAGCGAGGGAAGTCTGGCCAGGTAGCCATTCTTGTTTCACTTCAGCCGCGCGCCTTGTATGCACGGTGCGTAAATGCAGCGATATTCACAATGTAACGCGGCCGGTAACGGGGAATCCATTACGCGATATTTCCCGGACGTCGACGTGAAAGAGGGCCTTTCATCGTTTCGGAGCAACGCTCGTTTCGCGTTTTCAGATGGCCTCTATGAAAAACCTCCCCGGTTAATGGAGAACGAAAACATTGCCGAGGCTTTTCACCGGTCATTGCCGCAGAACGGTGACTCGTGTCCTGCGGGATCGATCGCTCTCGAGTATCCTGCAGGATGCGTCACCGCGGCGCATATCCTAGCCAGTCACGGGCTCGAGTGCCTGATCCTTGTCCCCGGATGTTAGTTGCACGCGTTGTTACCTGGCCAAAGTCAGGGGGGCGCGCTGTATGCTTGCGGGAGGAAATATTTTCGATGAGCGGTTACGAGGACCGGTGCGGATTTTTACATGCGTCGCTATGCGCGTTTGCGTATCGGGGTACACTTATTAGAGCACTCTAGTCCAGTTAGCCTAGTGTCTATTTTTTCCTACGCCTTTGTTTTAATTATATCCTAATTCATTGCTTTAAATATCTGGTCTAGAAATTTACTTTAATTTAGAACATTGAATATACTGTAATTATTTTTCTGAGCATTGGTGGGGATAATTATTAACTGTCTTACACGCGTGACGTCGTCGTGTGGAGAGGGAATTTCTAACTTCAAGAATACAGATGGAGTATATTTAATTATTAAGTGTGAGAATTAGAATGCTCGATGAGACCGCTAAAAGCCATGATTGTCTTAAGTTCGTTACGAGCAAGAGGGTTAGGTGTATCAATGTATTGTTAAGCGAGTTTAATGATTGAGCCATTATTAAAGCGCGATGAAAAAACATCAGAGTCCGAGTGCCGGTTCAGTCATGCGAGGATGCAACTTTTTTTTCCACGCTTTCGCTTTAACGCATTCGCGCCATTTGACGAGCGGTGCTCGCACGAGATACGTATCTGAATGTGAGTGTTTAGTCAAGTCTGAATGTAGTTAAAGCTAAACCTACCAGTCACTTTCCACGCCATATTCAGATATTCTAAATACATTCTTAAAGAAAAGGAGGACAAAGAGAAAGTTTCGATAGATTAATACATTGATTCATACGCTACAATAATATCATGTAAAATCTTAGAAAATACATCGCCTCAAATTTCTACAATTTTCCAAAGAAATAACCGAGCGATCATTTTGATTCATCCGGTAGATTTAGTGTTAAATACGATGCGAATGGAATAATAATTATATTTTAATATAAGACTATGCTTAGTGGTACGTATAAAAATGTATATCGATGCTCCTGATTGATGATTTTAAATATTTTTTTTTTAAACAGCATACACGGGCAATATTTAATATATATATGAACAGATATTATGTATAAACAGATATTTCGAGGTACTGTAGTGCATATACTTAATAATCGCAGGAAAGTGGTATGTCCGTTTCTTCTCGTAAGATGAGTAAAATTTTTATAGTCCATTAACATAATTTCCTAACGCAAAGATATTCCTTTTTTGTCTGAATCATCAGAAAATGTGTTTGGATACGAGTTACGTGTACGCTGCAATTGACCCAGTGCATAACTACTGCAGGAAAGGTGAAAAGAAGGATTAACTTCTTATGCTAGGAAATGTGTCTGTACAGTACTTGTACTTATCAGATACAGCCAAATGACATATTTGTTACATTTCCGTGAATAATTTAAACGTCTGTTGCATATTTATTTTCTTTTGCCAGTGCAAAGATACCATCTTCTTGGTTAACCTTTGGAATAGGATAGACCTTTGGAAAATGAATTTCGCAATGGAAAAAGGAACGAACAAGCACCAAAGATTCAATACGATATCCGTGGCTAACTTGTAATATGAAAATATCTTTGCATACGGAAAACAGTTTAAATATATGCATAGAATGTCAGTACGTTTGCTCTTTAGCTATATCGAGATAGATAACCCCTTTTGCCCCGTAATAACGAGTGGTGGTTATATCGTAGATTATAGTCGAAAGCCAAACAATACGAGCGCGTCTCGTAGCATAGGTCGCGGATGAAAGGTGGCAGACGTAGTTGCACTCGCTCGTTACTGCAAAGCGGTGCAACATATTATTATCCCGCATTCCACGATCTTTGCATCGACTCTACGTGCGCATACAACTACGAACTTATGCGTCTTTAAAAATAATCTTTCCTCCCGCATTGTATCGCACAAAAATAAAAATCCTCGACGATATTTCAAAAATGACGCAGGAACGTCACATTTCCATAAATGAAAGCGACAATTCTTCGAGCCTAGAGAATAGGCTTTAATCCAACCGATGTACAGCTGGAGGAAATTATAACGGAGTATACAAAAATGATAACAATTCCGTGAATAGTGCAGAAACTCAGACTGCAAAAACGTTGCTTTACATTTCCGCAATAATTGCGCCACTTGTTTACCAAGGAACGACGAGGGCGAGCCTAAGTCGTCGAGCTGAAAAACGCGCGAGCAACCCTCGAGCGTTTTGCAATAAAATTCATCGAATACAAAACTGCAATTCTCGCAGCGGTGCACACTGATGTCTCAGTCACTTGACCCGCCAGCTTTTTCGCCTAATTGGGCCTCGAAATGTTAGGCAATCGTTTTCTCCCCCTCCTTCATCAGTCGCCAACATTCGTCGCGTCACCGTGGCTTTGCCATCCGCGCGACCCGAACCTGGCGCTTCGCGATTCTCAGGGCCGCCTGGCAGTCAACGTGTTAACTCATGGAGTGCTTTCGATCTTCCGACGAGGACGTCGCAGGACACTTTAGCGCCCCCCAGCAGCCCGTATTTCCCAAAAGTTCGATCCCACGGCAAGCTCGGCCCTTACGGAGATACTTTTTCCCCCCACGCTCCCGTAAGTTTCTACCCGAGCGTGTTTCGACGACGAAAACCGATGGCCGCTGCAGCCTGTCGCGAGCACGATGGCCATAAGCGAGCGAAATCGTACGCGAAAGACGGCTTCCCTTGGTCGTCTCCTGGGCAAATCCATTCAGTCGGCTTTTTTCTTCTCCCTGCTATTGAAGAAACACTGTATTTAACCCTTTAACATTTGTCGATCAATAATCTAGTAATCTATCTTAGAACCTGGGTATTTTTCCTCTTTTTTTCCCCATGAATATCATATTAATTCGTACGATTTGTATATCAAAAAATGATAAAAGAAGAGTTTCGCTTTATAAAGGGGTAATGCCATATGTTATATTCAGGCGTAATCGCGCGGAGGTAAAGGATGGATTTTTCGAAAACGCGAACAAAGGCCGGCGCCGATTTTTAATTACTCCCGGGTACTCTCTCGAACATCGTGCGCCGGCATTATAGGTTCGCTCGAATACAACGTACACGCAGAGGCGCGATTATAAATCGGCTAAAGCGTACACGCGTGACCTATCGCGCTTCCAATATATATATTTTTCGTTGCTTCGCGACAGCATTGAAAAGTCCAAGGCGCCGAGGCTCGTGTACGCGCGCTTTGATCGAGGGGGCACCAGAGGCAGGCCGTTATTTCCCTCGATTGGATTAAGAGCGATCGAATCGCGGGGATTAGGTATCCCCGGCGATCACGGCCGAGCGGTGTAATAAATTATTCCTGAGAATTTAATAACGAACGGCGCTATCCACGACGTTCAAAAACTTCTGCTTCCATTCATACCTAAGCCGGCGCCCCTCTGGCCAAGCGCCCCCGCCCCCTCCTCCCGCTCGGATTTCTCGCCTCGAGTCACGAATCAGAAGCTTTTCAATCGGTCCTCGCTACGACTGGCATCCCCGGAAGATCGATCGTCCTTTTCTCTCTCTCTCTCTCGCTCTCTCCTTCCCCTACCTCATCCCCATCCTCCTCCCTTCCGTTCCGCAGGACGATGCGTCAGTCGTGAGATAGCGGAAGGCCGAGGGGGAGGAATGGAAGGGACAAATGGAGGGTGTCCAGAGGGTACTTTGACTCGGGTACCGTTGCTCTCGGAAACGACTCGCCTCTACCTTTCTCCGTCTCCCTCCTCCCTCGTTCTCTCTTTCTCCTCTCTCTCTCTTTCTCTTTCTCTATGTGTCTGTCTATCCCCGTCTCGTTCATTGTCCGTCCTACGAGCTCCTAATATCGTGGCTTAAGATGTCCGATACACGTACGATCGACCGAGCGTGTGCATCCCTGCAGGATCGCAGGGACCTCACTGTCGCGAGGAAAAAGGAGGGAAGAGGAGGAGGTGGGACACTGTGGGACGGAGAAGAGTGCAGGGCCGCACGCTCCTTTCTCTCCACCCGTGCTCCTCGATGGGACATAGAAGGAATTGGGTGGTTCGGTGTCCGCCAGGAGGAGGCGAAACGCGCCGTGGTGCCGGCCGAGTTTTCCCGTCTCCCGGCTACGAAGATAATTTTCACCGAGGAGATTTAATTCGCTCCGCCTTTCCCAAAAGTTGGAATAGCTTTGTCACGTCCCCCCAAAAGTTACTCCGGGTTAAATTCGGTACGACTCCTTAAAAGTTCGGAATGGCTTTGGCCCGAATATTCACGAAACGTCGGTGGCCCATGTGCGTCCCTGCGAGATGGCCCAGGAGATACGGGACGAGCCGCGCGCGCGTGGAGGCGGGACTGGCGGTTGGGTGTAAAAAAGAGAAGAGAGATGAGATCGGCCACCTTGCCGTTGAGAGATACTCTTTACAATCCCGGAAACGGAGGATCGAAGGACGGGCTGCAGCATCCCCGCGGCTTTACGTAACTTCGAAGCCATCCTTGGCTGGACAAGGGTGCTGTATCCGGGTATTAATAAAAGATTCGATACAAGATGTTCGTGAAAGTGGATCCTGTATCGCGTAAGAAAGCGATCGCCGAGTATATCGTGCGTCTAACCAAAGCGAACGTTTATCTCGAAAGATAATTCGTCAAGGTGTGATCAATGGTCCATTATTCTGCACCAAGCGGTTTAATCCTTATAAAGTTGATATTGGAACACAGCGATGCTTGATCCCCGATATTAACCGAGGAGGACGTACACCACGAGGTTCGATAAACAACTCTCCCTTTTCCAAAATGAGGTGCCCCGTCGAGACATTACACGCACGTGCACGTTCGTATATTTCCTTTATAAACCGGCTTGTATTTTTTTAAAGCGGCATCCTCTATCCGGGTAGTTTCAGCAACCTAGATCTTCCTGGGGTAGGGTCGTAAACACAGCAGGGTCGTAGCCTTCGAATAAACAATACATCCACCGCTCATTCGGCGGACACTCGGGCCGCTCGCCTGGTCCTACTCGTAAAATCCTTAAATCCTCGAAATTTCTAAGCAGCCCCACGTCCGAAAATCGCGCTGGTCGCATTCCCGTCGGCCGGAATTTCTCGTCGGCCTTGGAGGACGAAAAGGAATATTTTCCCCGCTGGCCGCGGTCAGTTTTCTCGTTATCGCTCGGCCCCAGAATTTCCATGTAATATCATTGAACCTAGGCGTGCAAATATTTAAGCCGTCCCTGAGGAGGAGGAGGAGAGGAGGAGGGCAAAGGAGAAGGAGATAAACCCAGTGAGAGGAAGGGGTGCGAGAGAGCTGAAGAGTGAGAGAGGGAGAGAGAGAGACGGAGAAAGAGGGCAAGAGACGGATTCGTGGCTGCATCGTATATCCCTTGCGGTGGTCGAGTGCGCACTGACAGCGCCCTGCATTGGTGGTAGTCGGCGTCGTGTGGGTGCGGGGGTGGCGACCACGTGATCGCTTACGGGCGCCATGTTGGGGGCGAGAGACGGCGGAGGCGTACGAAGCGGCACGAACCTCCAGTCGCCATGTGGTCCTCGCGGGCAGAGCCGATCAATACCTCGCCGGCAGCTGCCGGAGCCAAGAGAGCACGAAGTTATGCACGCGCGACGACGACTACGACGACTACGAAGACGACGCTGGCATTTTGGGGGTCACCGTCCTCTCCGCTCTGCTCCACCGTGACGTAGAGCGGATACCGGTCCTTGCGAACTTTATTCCCATGCCAATATCTGGCCCCGTGTCGCGAATTTATCGGCTTTATCTTCCTGGACGTAATCGGCCATCGACGGAATTTCGTTACTCCATTATCCACCTGCCTCCCTTTTGGTAATTTACTTGGTGCGTTGCCTCGATCCCGGGGACCCTCTTTCGTCCGGAATTTTCGTCCTCCCCGGGGCGCGGACCATCCTCGTTTCGTATCGCTAAGCACACGTTGCTGGCATAGTCTGGCGTTACGTTAATATACATTTTGGAAACTCGGTGTCCGCGGTCCGGATGTGCGTAACTATGAGAGTACGCGATCCGTGGATTGCGAATCTTGAGAGAGTCGATCGTTCTACATCGTAAGCGTGGCTTTTATTCGATGCGAACGAGGTTTTGAATCATTGGCAATTGGACCGAGCGAAGTTCTGCGGATGATGGGTTGAATCGAAGCTTTTTCCTTTCTCGGTTCGACGTGGTTCCTTGATATTCTTAGGAGGATAATGTGCAGTATTTCTTTTGCCAATGCCAGTTGTTTAACCTTCTTATCCGCGCGCACTGCCACTCGATAAATAGCCTCGCTCTGGACTATAAGCGCTCATAAGCGCTCGACAAATTACAGCGCTGATTACTGCTACGAGGATACGGTACACATTGTGCCATTGGAGTGGAAGTTGGGCTCAATGAAAGAGTTAATTGCCAAGCACGAGGGCATTTTCATCGTCTACGTATCGGATGTCTCTCGCATCTCCCTTTTTTTCGCAGGGAAATTTACTCGATTTCTCTTGGATTGCGCGTTCCTTTTTGGAATGAAGTTTATGATCGTAATTCTATTTTATACAACCAGCAACGCAAGGTATAATTTTTTACTTTTAGTGCTGACTGCTAAGTCAATTTACAAGGGACTTGTTTTTTTTTTAAATAAGATACTGCACCTTATATTTGTGTAATTTCATACTTGATACATATGTACATAGTGTAACTATACGGCCATGTTAGTTATCCCAAAACTTGATTTAATGAAGATCAGAATGCAATGCGATAAAGCGGCCGTTGTTATTCTGTTATAATTAATACGCCATTGCTATCCCGTATTTCGTATAAATCGATTACATAATTGATGTGTACCTGTACGCCAGTAAATATACAATGACTGTATAAAACAAAATGTCCATTAGTTTATAGAGGATACAACATAGCAATGTTCATTGTTTATTAATTTCACGGTGCATATTCATATCTGCGTAACGGGGATGCACGGTCGAGTACGATAGCTCCTGTTTTTAATAGATACAATTAACAGCGATGTACAAAGTACACCCAACGCTGGCACTTAATTCACGCGGCAACACTGGCATAAATATTACAACGCTCATTCGAGGCGTGTTAAATGACACGGGCACATATTTAAATCATACACCTTTCTCCATCCATCGTGTTATAGGCCCGCGACTTGTAAAAGCGAACAACACTCGTCATGAGCGTGAAATAATTTTTGTTAATCACAGAGGCGCCACTTGAAACCCTGCAATTGTACACACACACACACACACACAAGCGGCATACAGATTAGTACCATTAGCTAATTGGCCAGCCGTGCGGGAATAGTGTTTGCAATCTTTATTATGTTATCCGTCTCTTGCGCTTTGTGTACCCTGCTTGTCGGGCTATACTTACACAAAAACGAGGTATAAACCTAATAAACGGACATGCTGTGGGACGGTTAGTAGTATCAAACGATTTCATCAGCAATATAGAAAAAGTACCTGTCGACTAAAGACAAATGAAACGTTTCGTAATACGAAATACCCTCTTTCTGCCAGAATTTAGTGGCAAAAGTTTTAGCAATGATCCACGAAGTTGAGGTACATGCATTCGAAATGGTTATTTGAGTAGCCCTATTTTGATGTT
Source organism: Ampulex compressa (assembly GCA_038496175.1). Lineage (NCBI taxonomy): Eukaryota > Metazoa > Arthropoda > Insecta > Hymenoptera > Ampulicidae > Ampulex > Ampulex compressa. The sequence goes on along the minus strand of JBCFXI010000373.1, from coordinate 84,662 downwards.
AGCAACTCTTGCCACGTATTCGTCGTATGTTGCGCTTTGTTTTATCAATTTTACGATATATATATATATATACACACATCAGACCTATGGTAAGATCGATGCACCTCTTAATATTCCGCACTATTTTCCACGGTTATGGAATCTAGGATTTATCGGAAGTCCTAGGGTAGATTCCGAGCCTCTAGAAATGGTACATTGATACATGGCAGAGAATCCCAGAGGCGATAGGTGGAATCGAATCCAGGATGTATGCAGACCGCGACGTGACAAAGGCCACGCAGAATATTCCGTTCCTCGATTGCGAATGGGTTAAGGGCGATGCGCGAAGGTGGCTCGCGTGTGTCAGCCATCCTTCCCGCTGCCGAACATCCCTTGTCCCCTCGTTATTCGCGGGTATAATGCGCGTCGATCGTCGCCGGCATTCCAAGGCAACGCGGAGTTATGCCAGATCGCCGATCGACGATCGTCGAAACGCGTGGCATTTTGAGCGGCGCTCATCGACGGCTGTTGGACACGATGGCTCGAGCATGGCTGCGAGAGGTACAACCTTTGCTTTATTAAGTTCTCGACATCGACCTCTTCCCTCGCCTCGTCTCTGGAACGCATCGGACGACCTGGGATCATTGTAGGTTTTGCGCATTGCTTTCTTGCGTCGGCAGTGGCCGTAGAAAACTTTGGACGATTAAGAATGATGGTACTATTATAGTATTATAGTATAGTATAGCTTTTGTATTATATTATATTATAATATATTATATTATAGTATTATAGTATAGTATAGTTTTTTGATATCAATTTCTGAACAACCTTAGTCGTTTAGTCTTGACTTTGGTAGATTTTAGAAGAACGAAGATTACGGTGCCGCTGTATTGTAGATTTTTTAGTCTGATTTTCTACCTCGTTTCGACCATAGCAAATGTTGATCAGGAATCACGGTTCTGTCAATCTCTCAATTTCTCATCGGTCATCAATATCTTGGGTTACTTTCGCCGTAGTAGATTTTGGCCAGTCGAAAATGACGGTGCTGCTGTTCTATAAGACTGTCGACGGTGATCCCTCGCGCCACCTTGACCCTGGAAGATTTTGGACGATCATGGAACTCTTACGGCACAGGTCCTCGGCATTGATTCCTTCGGTCACCTTGTCCTTAGTAGATCTTGTAGGACCAGAATCATGGAGCTATTATGGCACCGAGATCAGAGGTAATAGAGGGAGCTTTATTCGTCTTGTCACGCTAGCTTTCTTCTGCCGTGATTGATAAGGGTTTTATCGTATCCCTGGCCGAAGGTATAGCTTAAGTACAGAACGAGGAGATGGCACGTGCGTGTGCCCCTTGTTCCTTATTCACTCGTTAGCTATTTGACGGCTTTGGGACACGGTAACTCGAGCTTTGACATGGATTTCTTTGATCATACAGTGCGCTCGAAGAATTTTTCGGACGACTGAGAAGTGATAGAAGGAGCTTTATTCTCCTTGTCCACGGTGACTCTCTTCGGCTGTGAGTGATAAAAGAATTACGCTATACACTGGAGATATTTCGCTTACCGATAAATAGACTGTGCCACCGTGACTATGGAGGATTTTCATTAGTCGCGAGGGGCGCGTAACGAATTTTTCAAAATAATATTACTTTCAATCATATAGACAATATTCCTGATTTATTAGCCATTTTAATCCTCACACTTTTCTTAAATAATTCATATTTGAATTTTCTGTCTGGTTTTGTAGAGTAGAATTTCAAGTCGTCAGAACGACATTGTGTGCGAAGAGCCGCTCTGCGCGGCTTCAATAATTAAAGTTAAAAATGTTAAGAATACAGTTGAAATATGAAATGATATATTTAAGGTGGCGAATATTTAATAATAATAAATGAAATAAAATTAAAATGGCTCGTCAGTGGCCAATAATTCACGCATCTTGTCTATATAAGTGTCGCGAGCGACAAGGTTAGAAGTGCCTCTATGTATACATTACTTACAATCACATCACGGTAAGAAGAAATAATTCCATAATCCATCAATGCTTTATTCTCTGGTACCTCGTCTGGCAAAGATAATTGGTCCGATAAGAAGCAAGTAATCATTTATGGCTGCTCATAGCATTGGTCCAACGGATGGAGACGCCAGTAGCAGTCAGGGGCTTGAGTAGAAATCCAGAAGATCGAGCCAGGTTCAATTTATCCACTCGTTACTCAGGGGGATGATGCGATCGCCCCTGACATTCCAAGGGAACGCGGAGTTATGCCCGATCAAGAATCGACGATCGTCGAAACCCGTGGCATTTTGAGGACCGCCCCTTGTCTCCAGTACCGCACGATGGCACGGCCAGGGTGAGGGCGAGCGAGGAACACGGTGGGGCGGAGGTGACGCTTCGTGCCGTGTCCCACGATGCTCGATTGCCATTTCCAATATCTTCCCCCGTGGTGGATGCATCGCCGTGTACGTCCGTGCCGGCGAATCGATAGAATTTCATCGGGCCACGGCTGCCCTACCTTGCCCCCCCCCCCCCCTCTAACCTTCCTTTCTGCCTTGCCGTGCGCGTATCTCCCTTTCTGTTTTACTAATCCACTTAATTTAATCTACTGCCGCAACTCTCCGCTTTAATCCCCGCGCCGCAACTCTCCTCTGTTATTACTTCTTTTTGGAGCAGTACGTCGGTCGACCGCCACCGTTAACTTTGCGCGCCGGCCTTCTGCGCCGCGGCTGCAGCTTTCATATTTTATTTCCTATCGCGCCAATTCGGATTCCGCGGCTCTCCCGCCGAGCTCGTTGATCTCCGGCAGTGTGCTCGCGTTTCAAGGGCCGACGCTCGCGGATCTTCTTTCGGGACTCTTCGGTTCGGGACTTATCGGTTCGGGAGTATTCGGTTCGGGACTTTTCGGTTTGGGAGTATTCGGTTCGGGACTCTTCGGTTTGGGACCTTTTGGTTCGGGACTTTTCGGTTCGAGACATTTTGATTCGGGACTCTTCGGTTTGGGAGCTTTAGGACCTTAAATATGACCGGCCAACATGCAGACCACGATCATATATGACGAATCGTGTTTATCGTTGAGTGTCGAGTACAGTGGTATGCTAACTTTAATGAATTTTATTTACATCACTTTTTAAATTAATATGGAAATTTACACCAATGAGCGTGAGAAATAAAACTGAAAATTTAACTAATTTATAATATAATCGTATAGTAATGCACATTTATTATTGAAATTTGTGTGTATCTATTGGTTTTGTTTGTGACAGATATATTTTTCATAAATTGTTTGCTAAATCGTGGCAACGAAATTTTCCTATGCGCTATCTCGAACACGCGTGTGATTGGTATGCTATTGACTTTCTATACACTTTCTACCAATTCTATACACTTTTTGCTCTCAATTACTGACCGCCACGTTGTCGCCGTGCAAACTGCACGCGATCGGCATGCGGTCGCCGCCTGACCAGTAGAACATTCTGGTCGAGAATCTTGATGCTGTCGTGACGATGCGCAGAAACGTCAGTCCTATGCTGTTGTAGCTATATACATGCATCCACATTTGAATCACGTTTTATAATGTGAATATGTACAAATTGGTCCAATGCTATTCATGTTTTGCGCTTTTAAGTGGGCGATAGCCTGAATTCCACGGAGCTTAAAACCTTCTAGCTTGTTCGATTTTCGTGTTCCGGTGAGAATGTCGGGCGAATATAGTGAGAAATGTGATAGAGAGAAAGACGCGGAAAGACTCTCGAAGGGGATCTCTCGCTGGGATTCTTTGACCCCTTTTCGCCAGTTGGTGCGTCCGACTGAATTTGATCAAAGGTTAGAGAGTGGTGTATTTCTAAATTTGGCCAAAGTAACCTCCGCTAAGGGAGTGCTTAAGTCTTTTTCAAGATTTGGAGGTATAGGTCGGTGAAATTGTTGCAACCGTGCAGTGTATACAGTATTTATCCTACATTATTTTATAATCTAATGTGGATCAGTAAATATTGTATTGAATCGATAAGAGTTGGAGAGAATTTTTATTTTCACTAAAACATCTTATCCATCAAATTCACACACATATTTTAATTTTCTTTTATACCATGTCGTATCGAAGAATATAATACCGACAATGTTGATCAAATATTGATATATCTACCTGATACACGTTTCGAAAGTATTAAATCAGGCATGCTAGATGTGTACTCCACGTCTTCCTGTTTATTCCAGAAAGGCCAACTTTTCATTCCTCGATACTCCACGACAGAATATCATGATAAAAGTTTTATGCCAGCATTTTACAATTTACATGCCGATACGCAGGCAATCGTATCGAGAGGAAAAGTGCCAAGTAGTTTGGCATACAAAGATGTGTGAGCATTTTGAGTAGCAACAGCAGCCTTGTTATTGATTTCATTTCCGTGAAACTGGGCTGATGCGAGGAAGCGGCTAATCCGGTAATTTTTCATAATAATATGCGAGATATGAAAAGGGTTTTCGATGGAGAGCGCAATGCATGAATGCCTAGGGTACTTCCAGCGGAAAATATAGTCTGGTAAACGTCGTGAAACTCTTTTTCCGCGACCAAAGTGAATCAGTTCGGCAGCGCCGCAGGGGAACATAAACCCAGTGCCTCCTTCTATCCGTGGACACTGCGTAACCGTCTATTGCATCGTGTTGCCTCGGGGGCAACACCGGGATACGTACGTTACATCATACATTATCGTCATGCAAAGGGTAATTTTGGCTATTTTATATGCGATATGAAAACCGCATAACGGTACGATATTAAGCATCGTTTGCCACACCGCAGATTCTCCCTAGGATTTCTATTCCGCGAGACCTAAAACATAATTTTCCCGGCGCAAAGGAGGATAAAATCGCATCGGGCACATTGTGCAACTCAAATTCGTGTTTAATGGTAAACAACAAATTTGAATCTGGGCTTAATAATTATCGTTCGGGGAGTGTACTCTGAAATTTAAATCTGTGTTCAGTGATTAACAATGAATTGAAATTCGAGTTTAATAATCATCCGGCGAACTCTGAACTCCCAAAAACTAGGGTATTTGTTACTTGTTTATGTAGGTCGGTTTACGTTTACCTCGTACATCCAGTTTACGATCAACAATTTTGTCCCTCGTTGCCTGTAAAATACAATAATGCCGACATCGTGGCATGCATGAGCTTTAACATATTCCTTGCATCGTTGTTCGTCTACACCAATAAGTTATTTCAAGACCTCACTAAGCGCTACGTAACTGCACGCTACGCGAGGAATATTGAGTGTCCTTGAAAGATGTTGCACGTAATTTATTGTCAAATCACATTGTACCGTGTTCTGTGTAACTTCTTTTCAAATCATTCATTTGATACCAAAGGGTGCTTGCCTTTTATCTTTAAACCGATTATTTTTTCGCTTTCCCCCTTCCTTCTACTGACATCACGTACTTTTTCTTTTAATTCATTTACAACATCGACTGCTAATGTCATTTACCCAAGAACCTAACCTTCAAAGTAGATCCCGCACCACCAGAGCTACACTACATATCACATAAAAAAAACCAGAAGCGATGGGCAGAATTCGAACCTGGATCTCTCGCGTGGAAGCTCAAAATCATCGTGATTATATCAATACGCCACCAATTCTTCGAAAACACACCTTCACCAAGATCGGCCATCTTCTCCAAGAACTCCCAGAACCGCCATTTTGACCGCTTCCCGTATCTCACGCGCTCCATAACATCCACACGGTGGACAAGCGTCGCGATCGAGGGCGATGGAATTTTTTTCTCGTTCCACTCGCGAATTACCGGCCTCTGCCTTTTCCCAAATTCCCGCCTCGCCGGCGGAGCATTGCGCGCGTATCCGTCTCAATCTCTCCGCGGGGCTGGAGAGCAGTTAGGAGAGATTATGGAAGCTCCATGCGGCTAGAGAAAGATAAGAGGCGCGTGCGTCGAAGGGGCGGAAGGGAGATAGGCGAGGGGCGGTGGTGGGGGGAGAAAGGGTCCGCACGGCGAGCCGACCCAATCCGGCTTTACTGTCTCATCATGCAAATTGTACGACCGCGGGATAAGTGTAGGCGCCTCTATCGCTTCTCGGGAAAGCGCGTGTACTCACGCATACGCTCGTTGCTCCGTACAATTCCGCGGGCGGAACCGGCCGCAGACGTTCCGTCGGAAACAATGAGTCGCTGATTGGAAGCGGGGCATAGTTTCGGCCGGGTATGCACGTCCGTTCGTATTATCGGTACGTATGCACGCGAATAGTTTGCGGATCGGCCTGGCCGGTTAGCCCCTTTATGCATCCTCTCGATCGTTTTACTCTGCCATTCTCAGGGTGGAAGATCCCTCGAAAACGTTTGGCAGGTATAGAGGTTCGAGGTTCCGCGAGATTTGCGCCCGAGGTGGCTTGGAATCGGGGCTTAGGTTTGGGAGATGTCGGCTGAATTAACTTGGCTTTCTTGCGTTGGGTAGTCAAAGGTTGTTGTGGTCTTCCATCGAGCATTGAATGTTGCAGAAGCGGTTTATTGGATCATGCTTGTGATATAAATATGTTTCGTTCTTAAGCTTTCATCGTGTCCAGTGTAAAGTAAAATACGTGCCAACAATTAATATTACGATTAATGTTATACTTAATATTGCGAGCAGAAATTGGTAAGGACTTAGCAGTTAAATCACGTTTGCTTAAATGTATACAAAATCGACTCCATCGAAGAAAGGTAAGAATAAATGGAATGTCATGTCCGGCAAACTTCTAATACCGAATTAATTAAAAAACAAACATATGGCTAGAAATAATTGTCATGGTTGCAAAATTAAGAGTGGATACAAAATTTTTCGTGTTAAACATTGAATCCAAGTTTGCACAGTGGAATCTCTTATTGGTGTAGGCGCTTTGTCACGGAATTTTTATACCGAAGTACCATGGCAACCAGGGTGTTTTTCTTTTGCGATTTAACCTGCTCCATTATCGGAGTCATCGCTATATCGTTTCCAGGAAACGCGATTGTATATGAAACGTTATGCTAAAATCGTGCCTGCGCATGACTCGCCCGATATTATTTTAGCGTCGGAATGTACTTAAATTCCTGATAACGTTGATGTTTTACACCTTTTGCCGTATTTGCTTTTATCCCGGCGGTCAACTGAATCGGATTATTTCTGTTTAACGACACAAAGTGCAGCTTGCCTAGCCGGGAGGGGAATAATGGACTTCCCGTTTTCTACGCCTCGCGTATGGAAAGCGCCGAATCACGTCCCCCCAATTTACATTGCCTTAAGCTTCAGCCTCTCAAATTATATTCTCTACTTAGCATCGATCAATTTCTTCTCCCTTGCAATGTCGTTTCTTGCCGCTGCTCGGCTAAAGGGGAAAAAGAAAGACACCCAAGGTGGAATATACCCCGGGCATTCAGCAGTGTCATTCAAGGGCTCCACTTTTATAAAGAATAATCTCGCAATGGAAGCTGAACCTTCAACGGTCCTACCTTTCGCGCATCCAGGAATTTTTGTCTCTCCAGCAGCGCAGGAATTTCGTCCTGCGTACGTAGCTCCCAGGATCGATAAAGCCTTTTACCGCGCGATTCTCACGATCGTCCACTCAAGCCAGCTTCTCTATCGCCGTTACTGAAAAGCGGAGTGCAAAACAAGGGCGCGGGTTTGGCGCCAGCGAGGTAGACGGTAACGCCGCGGTTGGAAGGGTAATCAGGATTTTTTCCAATTCCTGTCTACTGCGCATTTAAAAGTTGGGTCAGCACTCTGGAAGCACCGAGGCCGGACCTCTGCGGGTTGTGCTCCCGGTTATTTGGGAAATTAGTAGCCGGGAGCACTGGAAAAGTCCACTCAGCCGGTGCTGGGGCCGTTAATAAAAATATATCGCGCAGCACGAGCTTCCGAGAGGTATCCTCGGGCGCGAAAGCCGGCTACGTCGTTGGGAAATCCTCTCATCCTCCAGTTTGCACGCACCGTCCGTGCCTCTTTCCCCTCCCTCTTACTTCCGTCTTCTCCGCCGGGCAGAGATCCTACGTCGTTGCCGACTTTAATCCCCCGGAAAATAGCGGCGTGTACTTAACGCTTTAAGAATGTCGCATCTGCGCCGCTCTGTCTGGGCACGTGCACCCCTTACGACTCTCTCCTTGGATTCTTCTCCCTGCCTCTTTCCACCGTTCGTCTACTTGGCCATCCCTGGCCGTCCATTCATCCCTCCTCTCCACCTACGTGCCGGCATGGCGAATGAACGCCCAAAGAGTGCTTTTGGCGGCTCGCTTATTTCATTTTTGACCATCGACTGCTGGGCTTATTTAACGCTTAACGTATTTATGTATATCGTGTATGTCCTTTAAGAAAAAGATTGCTAAGAGGAAATGTGAATGGATTGATGTAACGATTGTACGATAACAGATTATAAACGATTCTATATTTTTTTCTAAGAAACGACTGAGCGATTATTTTGACCGCTTTGATGGGTTTAGTGTTAATCCGCGATGCAGTATCGTAAAATTGGTTGCGAATTGTTGGTATTACCAAGGCATATATCGCGTGGGGAATACTGTAGAAGTAATGCGCAGTAATCGAACTTGAATCGTTCACGTGGAAGTCTCAGCTTTTATTTACCGCGACACGGTATTTTCATTATTCTGATTGGTTGGCTTCCGCCATTTTTGAAGCATGGATTGATTAGGTTGCTCGACATAGGTTATGTTATTTGGTCAACTGCTTGGTATTTTACATTGATATAAGTTATTATATTGCATAAAGGATATTAATATTCAAGGTTAATATAATTATTACGTGTACACTTTCTTTTTATCGTTATTAGCGGTATCTAAGTGATAGCCCGTGTTAAAATGTATAGCTGGATATGGAACTAGGTACACGGAATATAACGTTACCACCCAGATATAAAACGTGAAGATGGGTTCCGGGCCGTGCGATATGCAGTATATAGACCACGTGGGAAATTCCAGGAGGTATAGTTGGGATTCGAATCCGGGTATACAGAGTGGGAATCTGAGTTCCTATCTACTACATCACTGTAACTTTTGAAAGGGTATGCCACCTTTAGGATGAGCTACAGAAGAGCGTCTTACTGCTAAAATTGTTGTAATGGTTAAAATGAGAGATGTGTATTTTTTAAAATTGAAATTGCTGAAATTTAAGACTGGGCATTTTTTAAGAATGTTCATGATTCTGTTGCCATACAGAAGAAGTTAAACGGATCTACTTATTCTTTGTAACGGATTTTCAACTGTTGAGTTAATCGTTAAGTAGTGATAAAAGCTGTTGCAGAATTGTAGGATGTTAAAAGAAATCATTTAAATATATGTGGTGATATATGTTTAAATATATGTGTGAAATAAATGACGGATGGCAGATATCCAGTTCTCAATTTGACGAGCGTTGTTGATTTCTTAATCACAGTATTCCCTATACATCGCAATCGTTTCCAACTGGTTGAGTCGATTGAGTATTAATTATAACTGATGAAGGACAGCAGGATATTATAATTAATCGCATGAAAAGTCAGCGCGAAATAACAATGCTGGCTGATGGATATTAGTGAGACGTCAATCCAGCAAGAGTCGTCAGACGCTTAATCGTCAATTTCTTCGTACGCCATAATTGTTTGTTCTCCGCTTATTAATTACAACCCATATAAAATTATGAATTATTCAAGCTTATAATTATCGAAGTCGGTATATAAAAAAACCGAAATGTGCTAAAAGTCAATATTGATGTCGTTTGTTTTTTAATTATAATACTCTTGGATCAATATAAAGGTTTCCAATTGAAATGGTGGAAAATAAATCAAAATAGATGCACGAAAAAACTAGTTCATAATCGTTCTTGCTAATCTATTCGAACACTAATGTAACGTGCAACTGAAATCAATCGATTTAAAGTATTTAAATTCGAATAAGCTCTAGAGTAAATGACTAAAATGCGCGTTATAAGAATATAAATTAATGATAGGGTGTAATAAAAATTGATGGACGTGAGATAGCGAGAGGCTAACTTGACGAGCGTCGTCAACCTCTTAATCGTCGCTGATACATTCAGGGCTTGACTACTTTCGATCTTCGTTCCGCAAACATGCCTATTACATTTTATTTGTTCAGTAAACATTTTCATGTCAAATCTGCGTACCTTAGGCAATTTATACTCCGACATAGAATGTACGCACAGATTACCTAACCCATTTTTGGAAGCCGCAAAAGTTGAAAAATCAACAGTGGGAATTTAATTAAATGGTAATTATATAACCTGTGCCATGTTATTGAATTATTAAAGGAAACCGTATAGAGATATAATATAAAGTTATTATAACGTGTAACAATAGAACAGAAAAATAAACATTGACTTACTCTGGGATCATGTAATTGGAAAATAAATTGGTTATTATTGCTACTGAGCAGATGGCGATGAAGTAAAGTTTAAAAAGAAAGATTAGCCTTTTAGGCGAAGATAAATGTATAGAGAATCGATATGTTTTTCTTTTATTACTTTATCTGTAACACAGTTACATAACCGCGTGCAGAATAGTTATTTATTCTTCTTCAATCTCCTTTCAATTTACAGTTGCATAGAAATGGATCATAAATGGAAGGTGGACGATAAAAAAGAATTTGGATTACGCATTCCGATTGGTAGGTAATAAATCCAATAATTTGGGGATGTATGTACCTATATTTTGCAGTAAATCGCGGCTCTATTATAACTTCCCCCGTAATTCGATTTGTTATAGAGCGTAGCTCAAATTACGAGCAACACTCGAAACAGGTTACCATAAAGTGCGCTACTAATTCACATTTGGCCCCGTTCCGGCGTTTTCGAAATTTTTATGATTTCCTGCACAATGGAATCGCTATTCAAATTTGGCCGCTACCTATTCCTGGCAAGCATTTTTGCGCAAATTTGAAATTTCGAAGTTATTCTTTGCATGCAGATCTATTCATTGTTCCTTTCGCACGGGGCCACAGTTGGGAAACTGTGTTTTCGCATTCGATAAATAAAATTCGATTTTTCCGCGCGTATAATTTCCAGCGGACGTACACGTCCTCGGCCCTTGTCAAACAATAGCGAATTTTGCCGTGCGTATAGGTGAAATGAAGCTTCCCTCCGTGACGCTTCATCCTGCGTGTCGATAAACCTACGCCTCATTTCGAGTTCGCCGAACGACGAATGCGTTTCGGTTACCTGCAAATAATCGTTAACGCAGCAATACGACATTCCTCGTAATTGATTCATCCCGTAATTGTATGCGTTTTCATTTAATAAAAGGGGATCCTCCGGTTTACCCAACTTCGCATGTTTCGCGATTGAAATTACGGTAACGCGGCTGCTGCTATGATTTCACAATTCAGTTATATTCCACGATATTGATCTCTGATTATACAGATTGTTTGTCTAGATTCTTCATCGTGTGGCTTTTTTTTTTCATCGAAATCAGTCTGACAATTTGGTGGGTGCGTACTGAAAGAGAGTAAATTTTGTTATTCGATATTGTGATATTTGATATTAATGACACGATGGGGGGAAAATTGGCTTTTATATTTACGATCATAGGTTTTGAATTGTCATCATAGTGTTTGGATGTTTTATACGATAGTATTTACTGTACCCTTCCACAGTTTAGATCGGGTTATTTGTAAGTACTGTTTTTTTGCTAACCATTTATCACGTTGGATCATGTTTTTATGTGCGCACGCGCTACCCGGGTTTTTATTTTTTTAGGATCCTGTTGAATAGAGATCAGCCCAACTGCCCAAATTTGGGAGAAAGGAAATCAATAACTGATATAAAATATGGGACATGTTTCCTATAGGCTCGCATACCCGATATAGAATACATTAAAACTATTTCTAATTGTTTTGTTTTTCTTTATAAATATTCACGAAAGGCGATATTACTTTGTCTCCGGCTGAAACATTCCATATTATTCCCTCGTACCTATGGGGGCCACGTATATTCGACGATCTATATTTCATTAATATGAAAAAATACAGGTCCTGACTTTTGTACGAAAGAGGACAATATCTGTCTATCCAACGATCTTTCTCTATAACCATTGAGTAAAACGTACCATTGATTTATGTCTAACCAGCTAAATAATCAATGCCAAAAATCCAGCTAAGTAGCTGCGTAATTAATTAATTACGTGCCATACATTTGCCCCTGAAAGTAAGACTATAAATATTGCTACAAAATTTCCTTGAGTCGAAGAGAAACGGAGAAATAAGAAAAGAGAAAAAAATGGACTAACCGGTTGAAAACACTAAATAATCCTGTGGATAATTTGATCAGGAAGGCTATGTTTTATTGCAAAGGCGTGAAATCAGGATTTTAATGCGTTGGAGGAATAGAGCGATTGTAGTAGTAGTAAAGTACGTTATCAGCCGCCTTGCCGAAAGGTGCAAGAATCTGCGCGTACACGAGCGCCAATATTGCCAGTCAATCGGTTATTCCATCGACGATCGTCGAAACGGCGTTACGGGCATACACGATCGCTTACGTCTGTATCGACGAGCAGCGAGTACGCCAACGCAGCGCCCGGTTTTATTGGCAATTTCAGAAATTGCGTCCGAGACGCGTAAATCGTTTATTTTCTTTTCGAGCACCGTACCAAAGGTGGAACAAAGAGCGGATAAAGTCCTCCTCTCCTCCCCTTCGTTCGTACGCCGCCTTTCTTTTCGTCCTCGCCGCCTCGTCGACCGGGGTCCGTCGTCCCTTTCTGCCGCCCGGCTTTCCATTCGTACCGAGTAAGAACATAAGTTTCACTTTGTATCTATCTCGACTACGGACGTTATACTGACTTATTGGTCCGCGATTCGTTTGGACGCGATGGAGGGGGGATGGAAAAAAAAAGGGAGGAGAACAAGTCGGCGGCCCTCTTTGTCTTTGCCCGAAGCTCGGTTACGTCGAGGACGAGAACAATCAAAAGTCGAACGAAACCGGGCCACCATCCGCGCCGGATCATCCCCGAATTTTCCCTCTCTCCTTCTCTCTCTCTCTCTCTCTCTCTCTCTCCTCTCTCTCTTTCGTTTTTTCTCCCCTTCCATCCTTCATCCTCCGCGCCGGTGGGACTTGGGTATTGTCGGCATGAAAAGCCCCCACGGAGGACGAGTTTTCGAACCAGAACCGTCTCTCCCTCTCCTCTCCTCTCCGTCGATGTTTGCCGATGAAATTTTTCATCTGGTTCTTCCTTTTTTTATCGCCTTCGCTCCCTCCCCCTTCCCCCCTCCCCTGCTCCATTCCCCCGCCCCGACGCCGGTCACGTCGGCGCATGCGCAGTCGGAGTTGTACGCGTTTAATGGCCAATGGGGCTAAAAAAAAAGCTTTCAGCTTAATTTCAAAGATCTCGTGGTGCGGTTCGTCGGACCTACGGAATCGCCGGCGAATTCCCGATTTTTCCTCCATTAAATCATTCTTTTTACAGCCGTTGCGATATTCATACAGGTACCCGGGCCCGCCGACGAGCCTGCAGCCGTGCATTTTCCCTTCAACCAGGCCATCCGGGATTGACGTTTAGCAATATTTCCGGAGAGATTTATCGTCGAGAATACTCGAGCAGGCCACGCTACCGTACGCTTAATGGAGCGTATAAATAAAAAGGCCGTTAGTAGAAATGCGGGATATGAAAGATGATCCCGGGGTGCTTCGTTGTTCTTGGAAATCAGAACGAACGGGGCGCAGTTTTGCACCAGAGGCATAGGCCGATCTCTGTGCAGAGCCTCTGAAACGTATCCCTTTGGTAGGCTTCACTTTTAGCGCGAAGCAATACGGTTATTTAAATCGCTTATTTATCCCGACCGTGGTATATATATAATGGCCTCTCAACCGTGGTATATAATATAATGTATTGAGCATTCAGAAAGCTGTGAAAGAAGCACGAATTCATTTATCGTATAGACACATACGTATAGGTGCGAGAAATGGTTGTTATCATAGATTTTCGATGCGTCTTTTAAAATTCATCAATCTCGATGATCCAATGCGGCGGTTTTGCCTGTCAAAGCGGATGTAAATAGACCTTTATCGATCAGCCGTTGAATATATCCGCGCTTCGTATAAACCACAGCGACTTTCATCGACCTTGTATCATTAATATATTAGGAAACATTATGCGGTATTTTAGGAATTCAACTGGGACACGTTGGCTAGGTTTAGCCAGTTTCGGTATCCTTCATTATACATGCTTCGCCATAATATCCTCGCCATCTTACATCGCCCGGTATTTGCAGATACCTCTAATTCGCAACTAAAATAAATCGGTGCTTGAGGTAAACAACGTTTCTCACCGATGATACATAATATTCACTGTCAAAGGAAAGCATTCTGGAGAGGTTTGGCAAAACCTTAACTTTCCCTCGGAATAACTTTCTTATATTTATCCAGACTCGTTCTATATTTACCCAAACGTACTTGTGTTCGATGCCAAGGTGCACTGAACGAGTCGTCGACGTTTCTTAGGAAAATCAGGGCCCGGTCATCCATTTCTCTCTCCCGGAGACTTTTCCCCTTTGGCCACACGACTCTTTCTCCGGCGGTATTCGCGCAGTTGACGCGTGCTTAATGGCGGTTACCATACTCAAGGGTTTTGCCGGTACACGAACGACGTCGTTGCACCGCCTCGGTGCATAATTATCAGTCTCCGAAGCGCGGCAGGTGCTAATTACAGGGAAAGGTATTAGTTCAGGACGTCAGCCGTGTTAGGGGCGGCGTAAATATTTGGCGAGGGTCGAGTGGTAGCACACGAGCTATGGCCAACGGCTTTCGTCTTCTGGCCACTGTGTCTTTAACCATTCGCGCGGTACTACATCTCGGGGATGCCTCGATTCTCTCCTGTCGATGCTTCGTCATGATGCCGTATTTGAGCACAATAAACTCGCTGCCACTTTTCTGCCTCTACCCATTAGAAACGCGTCTTTAACCTTTTGATTACTATATAATCCAGCTGGGTCGACTTTTGAAGTAATACGCCATTATAACGGATTTTCTCTAACGCTAGAATTAATAGCTGCTTTCTGGACGTATTTAGGAATGTCATGCGTTGTGTAAAAAAGGGAAGAAGACAAAGAAGAAATGTCAATAGATCGATATGTTCGTCTACAATGCTTTAATAAAATCATGGAACATTATACAAAGTACGCAGTTAGACGGTTGAAATCATTTTTGTAAGAAATTGGTTATTTGGCTAGTTTAGAAATCAGTTTAGCATTTCAGTTGTTATATCAAAGTGGTATGCCTTAAGCAGCTATAGTTTTATGCTGACATAAGCATGACTAGGTGCATACGCAAAGGACTCCAACGCGAATCGTATTTACGAAACACTACGACTTTACTGTCTGCTTTATCAGAGCTGAAAGCTTACCACCATAGTTACTGAACTAGTCAAAACAATCGATCAGTGACTACTTAAATAAATCGTACAACTTTTTAACCATGCATTTCTGATATTTCATATGAATTTTTGGCGCTATACAGTTTATTATATTGCCCCACTGATATTTCTTGTCTTCTTTTTGCACACGTAACACAGTTCTAGTACGAACAAATCCCCCTTCGATCGCTCACCACGCGTCTCGGAGTACAGCTCAAGCGTAATCCGTAGTGCGAGTCGAGCGGCGCAAGGCGGATGAAATTTCTTGAACCGCAAAGGGTTAAACCGACGTTAACTGGCAGGAAGTAATTCGAATCTCGTGCAAACGGCTTCGCCAGGACGCCTGGCTCCGATTTCGGTCACGGTGCCGGTAACGTCAACCCTCCCCCCTAATTCGCCATCTCCCTTAATCTACCTACGATCGACGAAGCCCCCTTTTTTTTTCATCCTGACCGCAATGAAGATCCGGGGGTAAATATTCAGCAAGCCGGTGCTCGAACCCGTCGAGTACACGGGCGTGCTTCCGCATTTCGAAAGAGCGAAATAGACCCTCCGGCGGATTAATCGAAGTTAAACACGGATTAATGGTATTTTTAGGGAGGCACAGGCCCGACCTGGCCGATACCCGCGATTAAATATTTGACCGCGACGTTGTCAGTGTCGATTGGATTTCGCGCAGCTCGCATCGCGCCCGAAACTCGTTCCGTTTCGCGCTTTTCAAATACGCGCCGGGTCATCGAGTTCTCCTCCCCGCAGCTGTTAGCCGACGAGCTATATTCAAATTCAGCCTGGCAGTTCCTCGGACAGTTGGATCGTTGCGTTAATCGCGGTCGAGCTTGGCCATCGACAGCGTCGTTTTCTCTGTCTCCCCAGGAATTTTTTACACCTCGTGGGATTTAAAGCTGAGACTGTTGAGATTTTCTTCGTTCTTTTCTTGCGTGTTGCTAGTGAAGGATTTCTTGCTTGGTCTTTTATGTGCTATTATTATTGGCTACAGTTTGTCCTGGCGACGCTATCGTGCCCTTGTATTGTAGATCTTTGTATGTGTTTTTGGCGAAGGATATGGAGAATAAGAAGAAACTCACTAATGATGTGATGAACTTAGCTCGAATGTTCAGCCTTTAGAGGCAGTTACTCTAATTGAATTTGTTAAATCACTTTTTAAAGTTCCTTTCCAAATGAAAATGTTTATATATTAACACGGTACAGCATAAGAAATGTGTACTTTTGCAGTTGCACGTAGATTTATCTTTTGGATCAATTGTTTATCAGCTTATGGTGTCTCAGAGATTGAATAATACTTCTGTTTATAATCAGAAGAAGTGTTTTGAGTTTTGCTCTGAGAGATTGTGTCAATTTACAAGGGGATACCGAGTTAAACATATAATTAACATTGTGCACGGATCACAAAAATTCTCGTGTTTTCTATTCTAGAGCTTGTAGCCAATCAAGACAATTCTCGTATTGGCGTTATTGCCATTTAGAGGATATGTAGATAGTTGACATCTGGCTAAAGCTAGCAATGAAACTAATGGTCAGGAATACGTTAAGAGAGAATTCGCTGAATATTTATCATCATCGAATTCTCTTTTACACTCTGCATCAAGCATTTGACGTACAATGACGAATCGGGATCGACATTCAATTTCATGTGCCACTGTAGACTTTGACGAGTCTAAATCGACAAGCGCTGTTTTCGGCGGACGCCGTGCAGTATATTATTAGAGTATTTAGTTACTTCACTCGTACTCGTCGATTCTAGTTTGTTCATAATGTTGAAGATGGTCAACCCTCTCACCTTCTCAACAGTACCAATAACAAAGTTGCATCTACAAATGACTAAATCAGAAAAAAGCACAGTGAAAGCGGTATTCGGTATAGTAGGGATCTAGCACAGCAAATGCCATACCAGACAATATTCGAGTTTAATAAAAATGATAAATAATCGTTCTCCATTAACATTATATATCAATCTGATTAAATGTTATGTAACGCTCCAAATTCCAAAATAAAACGTCCTCTTGCTTAGTTCGCTCACAACTGTTCACTGGCGCCAAATTAACCTTTAACACTCCGACTTTTAATCGTGAATATCGACGTGCAACTCTAACTTATTCTCATCATATTTCGACTTGCGTCAGACTTTAAATGCTACAATGACGTGTAAATAATAATATTAAAGTCATTCAAGACAATCTTTATTTATCTCAGGAGTTATATAATTTTGGGTGTAATCTCAGGAGTAATATAATTCGGGTAGTGCCTGAGAGACTAAATAGTATTCTTAACCCCTGAGAGGGTTAACCAGTTAACCATGGAATTTATCGCAGAACATAAGGCAGGGGGAAAACGCAGAATGTTTTTACGATAGATGTAAAGCAAAGTAAGGAAGGATTACATTTTTATTCGACAAGACATTAGTTTTTTTGCAAATAAGTTCTTGCAGTAAATCATAACTCTTATTTTACACTATGAGTTTTAGGACTGACGTGTATACACGTCGTATACAGTTAAATGGTTAAATAGTATTTTTTTCATGCATTAAATTCCGCTTTATCCCTATGTATATCTTAACCTCCAAATCATCGAACGACTTCTAAACCGCACGTAACCGCGATGGATTCATCCTCGCGACCAAGAGTAGCCTTTTCCAGTTGTCGTCACGTCGTTCTCTCGTTTCGCCTCGCCCCTCTGTCTGGGATTTTTCTATCCCAGTCCGCAGCGCCGCTTTTCGCGGAAATCCAACGAGGCTGCGCCCTGAAAATCAAAGTCGGTTCTCTCCCCCTGGAGAGGAGCGCAGCGGAGTGACGCGCGTACCGCGTGCGAACGCCCGGAAAAAGGGAACAATCGGCAGTTCCATCTACTTCCTTATCCACGTCAAGCACACACGGGAGTAAAGTGGAGGCTCGTACGCCATATAAACGTATATTACGTTTCAGGGTATGTTACCTGAATTCGCGAGAAAAAGTGATTCGGCTCCCCTCGCGAGGGAGTCCGCGCGAGGAATGCAACCGAGTTTACAAACGTCACTTGGACGACACGATATTTATACTCCAGTCTCGGAGTTCCGTGGTGAAGATGGACGACTTTCATCCACGGTGTCTGCGTGGTTCGTGAAGGAAAATAAAACTGGGACGGAGTCTGACCGTAAACAGTTCTTGGCTGGGAGTATAATAAATTCATCGAATAAAGTATAAACTTTCGACGGTCAAGGCGAATGGTTTAAAGATCACGAGCCTTGTACGAATGTAGATATAAAACAAGCTCCACCACCCTTTTCCGATCTCCAATGAATAAATCAGTATGAAAATTCAATTAATCGCACACTTATAATATAGACACTATACCTTCGAATAATACTTTCCGCGCGCTATCGAAGGGGGCGATAAATTTCCCAGAAGGAGGAGAGTCGATGATACGGTGGCGCCAGAATACAATGCATTTAAGTTCCTGCAGTAGTGTACCCCAGGACTCGCGTCAAAGTTCTCGACGATGAAAGGGTTAAATCGATCCCAACTCGCGAGCATGCCCGAGACGATCGTCGTGGCCCACTTGGAACGAGACATCCCGGACCGATTTTCAGAGACACAATGAAGATTAATTAAACCATACGCTTGCCTGGAGCTGGCGTTCCTTCGACGAATGAAAGCTATTTCCCGCTGACGATACGCCCCGCTGTTCGGCGTCTCGAGGCCGTCTCTCTCTGCTCCTCGAATTTTCGCGCGAAGCCACCGCGGATTTTTATTGCGCGACCGATGCAGACGGATAGGTGACGCATTTCTGAATCAGCCTGCCGGGGTCTCGCGATCCAGGCGCTTAGAATTAACCCCCGGCCAGAACCCATAAGAGGGGTGGGTCGGTGGAATAAAGCCCTGATGGAGTGGCGGGTCATGGGGTCTGTGCGGCGGCACTTTTAAGTTATTGCTTTATGGGGCCTCCGCAGGATCCGTGACGAGTGGCGCGCGATGACGTCACGGATACGGCACTCGCCCTTGCAACTCATTTCGTAATTAACCGGCCGAGTATCGAGGAAGGATATATCGTGACTCCGTTCTCCAGCCGGAAATTAACAACGCGGAGAAGCACTCTTCGTGCCCTTTTCATAAATCTCATTCAAGCTCCCTTCGATCCTCTAACGGCTTTGTCAATAAGGGCCAGGGCTGTATTCGAAGACTCGAAAGGTTGGCTCGCTGCTTAACGGGGACTAGCGTTAGAAGGATAATCTTTTTTATATAAATACAGGAATAACGACTACTGTGATGGAGTCGATATACTAATGATAGAGCCGACTACTGTGACAGAACGATAGGTCGAGTTACTACAGACTTTTGCGGAGATCCTTTATTTAATCGATTAGATAAAGAGAAGGTCTTGATACGATTTATTGTATTGTAATAGTGGAGGTTACTTGATATGATTTGTTGGATATAAATGAAGACGTGTACACCTGCAAAGTATGGTGTCACTTTTATATTGTTTTAATTTGTTTCTGTCTAAAAAGTAATAGTGAAAATATGTATGAACAAGAACCGGCGTGAACGGCTTTAGAAAAAGATTTCCAGACTAAACTGTACCAAATATTCGCGGTACGCAAACGTTTGACACTCAAACGATCAACCGTTTAAAGCCAAGGAAGTCTTGGATGACACAGAAACTTTGTTTAGGAAAAGTGATAACACAGGATGATCGATGAGACGTATTGCAAACCGTTATACTTCATCTTCTGTCGAACAAAGCAGCAAGAATTACGAATTCCTCCACATTATACTTCGAGTTATTTCAACCAGTTAAGGCAGAAATGAAATTCGGAATGATTTTACGAGAGATGTAAAACAAAGCAAGGAAGTATTACATTTTCATTCGATAAGACATTATTTTTTCTGCAAATGGGTTCTTGCGGTAAATAATAATTTTTGATTTTACTCTATAAATACAAGGCTCAACCGCGTCGAAAGGAAATTTAGGTGCGTCGTATATACACGTCGAACGCGGTTAACCGGTTAATATTTGAAAGTGGAATGAAAAGCGCCCCATTACTCGTAGGTACATATCATTACCGAAAATACGGGACACTTTCACCCACCGCGCCACAAAGAGTTAACCATGCACAGACCTCTGCGTCGCGAGCGCATTTAACACAAAACGCACGCTGTGGCCGATCAACATTGGCGAACGATTATAATTCATCCTCGCAATAATCGTACGGGCGAAAGTAGCGGTAAGATATGAAATACCGCGGTCGGGCTTTCACACGTGCCGTGTCCGTTGCGCAATATTCATTTGCCGCGCTCTCGCGTCATCCGTAACAGATGGCAAATACGTAGATTCGCGCAATGGGAAGTCCCGACGGATGCGCTCCGCATAAATGTTCCCGGATGGAAGTGGCATTTACGCGCGCCCCAATTGCGATATCCTCCCGCGTTCCCCGGGATTCAAAACTTTGGGCTAACTTCGTTAAAGTTTATCGGCGCCGTTGTATCGGGGATAATTAGGGAACGAAGTTATCGCGAATACGCGGAGCCCAAGAGTTTCGCGAGGAGCTTTGGGGGGGGGGGGGGAGAAAAAATGGAGCTTTCCTGCGCCTGGCGAAAAACCAAGCTCGCACCGCATTCGTCTCGGTGTCGAGACGACGAGAGAGAGAGAGAGAGAGAGAGATAGAGAGTGGGGAAGAAGGAGGAAAAGGAGGAGGGGGAAACAACATCCTCTTCACCTACTATCGTGATTTTTCGTTCGACGTTATTAACACGTTCTCCATCGCCCAGTGGATGAGAACTTCGAGCCACGCTTCGTGACATATTTTTTTAAATGTCCGGGAAAGGCGCCGTTTTATCTAAGATTGAGAAAATGAGCAGATGTGTCGCACGTGTGTGACGTTAGGTTATCGATGGAGATTCGTGCGTCAGGCGTATTCGATGCTGAGAGGGAACGTGCTAATACTGTTTGGAGATATTAGACGATATGGAAGTATTAGGTTCTCCCGAAAGTTCCTTCCGCCCTATGAAGAAGTAATGGTGCACGACGTACCCGCTTTGTATTATTTTATTGGATTACGCATACAACTGGAAGACGACCGAAGGATGAAGACTGGAACATTTAATAAATCAGGTTTCGCGTTTGTACAAATATTGTGAAATAAAGCAGCAGCGTGTAGACAGCGGAAGACAATTTTGGGACATCCTAATATATCGAATTATTCGACGCCACGAAGCGCGTACTACCCTCAGCTGGAAGGTTTGCGTAGAAAGGTATGAGAAGAACGTAAGAAATGCCGCGCTCTAACATCGTAGCAAGATCCTCATCTTAATGTACAGTTCATCTTGAGATATAGGCGAAATAAGCGAGACCCACGCCTATGGCTCGAGGTTCGACGCATCGTCCGCTTAATCTCGCTCGTTCTCGATACGCGTCGTTCGCTTTCGTTGTCGCCCTATTGATTAGCGAGTGTGACCGCCGCTCAATTTGCACGCTGACTCGACGGTGTATAAAAGAAAACACGTTCCCCTTGTATTCCAAGGAGTTCCTGGCAGGTGGCGAGTTCCTTTCTCAGGCCGGCAGTCGCGAGACTGTTTGGTCGGCGGCGCTGAAAATCGTCGGTTGCAAATGGATCGATACGAGCCTTTTAGCGGAAGCACGCGGGATGCCTATCCCCGTTCGCCCCATTTGCTTTGCCCCCCCCCCCCCCACTCCTGCGTTTCTTCGCTCGCGACACGCAGCGGCGCGAAAATTTGCCGGGCGAATCGTGAGACCTTTGGAGAGATCGTCGAAGGAGGAAAAAAAATTGGGGGAGAATCGGAGGGTTTGACCCGAACGTTCGTTCCTTTTTCGCCGGAAGTCCTTGTTAGCGCGCGCTCTTCCGCCCTGCTGAGACACTCTCGAGAAAGGGCGGACGTGCGGTGGGTAGTGGTTTGGACTTTCGCAGGAAAGATTGCTTCTGGATTTCCCTATGGGACTGGGAATGCCATAACTTCGGTCGTTTGGGATCCACCGTCGAGAGGTCTAATAAAGAGGACACGTCGTCGGTGGACTTGTAATACAAAAGGACTTGGAACCGTGCAGACAGTTCGGGACCTTCTTTAAAGCGGGTCTTTGTCTAATGGCGTTAGGCTCGCGCATGCGCGCACGAAGGACACAGGTGGAAACTCCATAGATTGCTTCCGGATTTCCCTGCGGGGCGAGGAATATCATAACTTTGATCATTCTGCACCCGCCACGGGCGGTACGTCTTATGTTAACGACTCGAATACTTGCGAGCAAGGATCGAGGAAAAATACATTCAGAGGGCCGGGCAATAAAGGGAGAGTATCGAACGGCGAGCCGTGTAGAACTCCGTGGAAAAATTCAGCGGGTTTACGATCTGCCTTCAAAGTAGGCCAGCGGCTTCAAAAAGTAGCGTTACACGATCCAAACGTGTAGCGCTAAAAGCCCCGGCCTATTGCTTTAATATTGTAAAACGTTCGTTTATTCTTACGGCAGAGAGGGCTTTGTTAATAATGCATAATGCAGTGGGTACGTACGATGTTAATATAACGTCTGCAGCAATCCTGGCCTTTCCTCCGCGATTTTTCCATTCTTCCCCAGCCAGGCTCTCCTCCTCCTCCTCCTCCTCCTCCTCCATGCGTGCTTTTCCCATTACTCCCCCGGATCCCTCCCCGGAGGTGGTTTTCATCGTGAAAAACTGCCTGAAGAATGCCGCCTGCAGCGGCGCGTAAATTAGTGTTTAATTAACTCTATTTTAACGAATTGTTATTGCGCACCGACGAACATGTCTTTTCATTATGGCCCGCACCACCGGGCCACGTACGGCCCAGGTAGGCGTAACGCGAAGTGCACCGAGTTTATATGAACGCGTTAGCCACGCGCCAATGGATTTTTGCTCTCTGCTGTCGATACAATGCGTACCGCCGTTCCGTCGTCGATCGTGCTTCAAGCTACAACGAGCACGTATCCCCCGGTACGATTAATAATTAAATTACGGAGATGAGATAATTGCCAGCGCCGATGCCCGCCTCCATTATGTCGGATGGCCGGTAATTACGTCGCGCAAAATATTTACGGTCCGAGGATAATGCCTTGATTTGACGTGCCGGATATTAACGGCCATCCAGCTACGTTAAATGCCCTCAGAAGCAGTTTCCATTCGCTGCAATTTTTATTCCGCTCTCGGCGGGAGGGCCTCGTAAAGGAATAACCGGGCGTTTCCGCGTGACTTGTATCCCACCTTATCCCTCGACAGGGAAAGACCATCATTCTGGCGGCACTTTACTGGCCGTGGATTACCTTAACGTAACGATAGTGCGGTGCCAAGCGACCGACGGCCGCTGTCGCTCTCTACGATCTGCTATTTGGGGGTGTGTTTTTTATGCGTGATATATAAATTAGTGCAGTCTTAGCGGGCATATAATCCAAGGTGCTCTACGCCAAGTGTTCTTTTGCACGCTGTTTAGCCAAGATTTCGTCCCACCTTGGATTATATGTTCGCTGAGACCACATACATGTATATATTATATACATTATACCGAGCAAGAAAATAGTTTGGAGGTACCTTGTTTCATTTTTTTGTCCGGCTTGGAGTTAAATAAAATAATGTATATTTCCAGCAACAAAACTGGTCATAGTTGGATTCAGAAGGATAAAATTCAAATTAAATCTAAAACTAATTCATAGACGAATTTTGTTGATTTTGAAATGGCTAAAAGGGATCATATTCTTTTGTAAAATTACTTATTTCACTTTAATGCGACATACTGATCGTCGATTGTCAGTCGAAGAATCATCTTATCTCAACTTCCTTCTTTCTCATATCTACAATAGATAGTTTATTAGGGCAATCAGTACACTTCAATTAGTTCATCGTACGTGGATTTATCCTAACGCATAAACGAGCAGTCATACGCAGCTTCCCTTTTTACGTCGTCGTCCCCGCAGAAATGACGAATATTCGTCGTCCGATCGATAGTGTTTGGCGACGAAATGGCGGAAATTCGTCATGCTGCCGGATATGTGTCAGACCTGTTTTGAGTTATTTTGGTACATTTGCGCGGTGGAATGACAGGCCGTAATTGTTGTTCTTTGTTTTTGGCACTTATTGCCGTGATCGCTCGGTACCGTTCCACGAACGCTAGATCCTGCACAATCACGATTACAATCGGCAAATTTGGCGACGGCGCGGGCTGATTTTTCGGCTGATTTTCGGATGATTTTTCGGCTGATTTTCTCACCCGTACAATGGGCCGCGTCAATATAAGCTCATTCGGAGGTATTACATGCGCAATTAACCTGAAAGATTCATGGCATTGATCCACGAATCGGTAGGATACTGGTCGTGTTCTCTACGCCAGACGTGTTCAACGTACCGCCTACGAGCGCGAAGCTTACCAAGTAGGCGGAGTACGTGATAGTACGGTATAAAGCATGGCAAGTACGCATAGCGCGCGATAATACACACGAGGGAGGAGTAAGGTAGCATACCGGATAGAACCCGGATTTCCACCTGGGCGACTAGGGCTAATCGCTTTAGCATTGAATCCCACGAACCAGAAAAAGGGCCGGTAAACACTGGACGTGTAACAGCGTTTGCTGGCACAGAACTGGGATTAATCACCCGACTTATGATCCGTGGTGTTTTTCTTCTGACATGTGTGCACAATAGAATAGATTATAAATAAATCGACGCACTGGAGAATATGGTAATCGATAGAATCTGTTATAAAGGATCTTTATATCTCTGGACATAGCTTTAAGAAGAAAATCATTATCCCCTTAATCTAATCATCGAGCCACGCAACCGTGGACAAAACGAGTCTCTTCACACGTCAATTCGACCGATTGAAATTTAACTCCAGAAGACCAGATGGAGAATTATTAGAAGTGTGCGAAAAGGTGCTCGTTAAGACCCCTTCAGGCATTATAATAATTAAAGAAGACAAGTAAATTATGAGCACCGATCCATTATACGTGGATTTTATACGTGACACTTATGCGCGATGGAATCCATCTTGAATAAAGAAACGATCTCGATACCACGCTAGTCAATAGAATGTAGGTTAAAGTTTCTGCGTCACCGAGGTCGCAGCTTAATAGAGATAACCAGTAAATAACGGCTACCTGCTAATATCGGGCTGCTACTTTCCATTAACTGTTCGGTGCTGAAACTTAACAGTGTCGTTATCAAACTTTATTCCGCGCAAGGTTTAATGCGTCGTTATCTCTGGATGGTTCCAGCACGAAGCACACACCGTGGACACGGCTGTTTTGGGAGCCATCTCAAACAGTGGGTACTGGGCTAAGCGATCTTAACACCTGTTGGCTAAGGAAACTAATAAACACACACGCTGATTGTACTTTGGGAGCCAGCGGTGTGAATATCTTCACGTTGCGCCTCCGTCGTTTCGCCTGCACATTCGATAATGGTTTCCGTCCTGTCACGAGCGTCCGCGCATTCCATTTCGCCCGATAATTAAATTACATCGTACGCGTTGATCACGAAATTGCCGCACGGTATCGTTACATCCCGGGGTGGGGGGGGGGGGGTAATTACGCGTCGATTAAAAAATGTTTTCCGGGCCACAAGCAAATTCGTCGTTGGCCTATGTAAATAACAAACGAAATTACGGCGGACCGTGGATCGTAATTAATTACGCGGCCGGCATCGGTCTCGGCTTTCTTTCCACGGAAAATATTCGGGGCACGTCGAGACTCGACATCGCCGGGCGGCCATTGATCATTCCACGGAAAATTCTTCTTGGTTCCCCGTGATTTCACCGTAAATCTTCTGGCCACGCGGCTGGCCAAATCGAAAAGTTGCTCCCTGGAAAGTTCCCCGATCGAATACGTCTATTCTTCGAGGAATTCGTCGTGGAAATTAGCGACGCGCCAAATTTCTTTTTTCTCCCCTCTTCTTCTTTTCTTCCTCTTTTTTTTTTTTTGCGGTGGTTGAGAATATTTTCTGCGCGCGAAGACGATCGTGCTCACTCCGCTTTTACGACTGCGCAGAGTTTCCGCCTCTTTCGCGATTGCGCGGTTTCGGGTCAAAAGGCGAATCGTCGATGTGCGGCCCTTAGCGCTTTAACCCTTGCACCGTTCAACTTCGCTCGAGTCGCAGGGTGGAGGGAGTAACGAGCAACAAGCAAGCTTGCAACATGCCAATACGATGTTTGCAGCAGGCGGCAAGTGCACTCCTCGAGCGTCTCTCGGTGCCCATTGTGCACGATCAAGTCTCAAAAATCAAGAGAACTCCATCCCGAGTATCCGGGGATCCTCAGAAGGATCCGCAAAGTGCCGATCGCCGAAGTGGTTCCTTTCTGTTGGACGGAAGCTGGAGGAGTACAGGGGATTCTGGGAAATCACTCGAAAGCAGACGCCTAAGCGATAGCACACGGACGAGATTGGGAGGCAGTGTCATTCAAAAATATCGAAAGTGCTTTCCCAGCGAAAATGAAAGACCATTATCCCCCTTGACCCAATTATAATCTTCGCCGATACAAGCATTTTCCCGTAACGAGGTACTTTATCTTCGACTAATCCCTTAAACCCCGGCTGCAGGGCTAATTCTTTTATCCCACGATTCATGGTTTAATAGATAAAACTTTCAGCGAGGCCCTTTGGAGGCGCCCTGCCACGACTGTACGCCGACTCTCTTCACCTAGGATCGTCATTATGAATCCGGCGGGCGGAGTTGCGTCAACTCTGGCCATACAGGGGCATTTTCATACGAGGAGTTAACTCGCTTTCCCCGGTTAGCGGGTTAAAAAAGTCGAGATTGGCTCGGCGACCTGCGGAATGCGCGGCGCGGGGGGTGGGGGTCAGATACGAGGAGGAGAAATAGGAATGGAAGTCGAAGCCCGCGCGATTTTTACGGCCGACGTTCTCTAAACTCAGGAAGTTACAGAATTGGGTCACACAAGCCTGGAGAGGGTACGAGGGTTCGCACGTGAGAGGACTCGAATCTCGATGGTGCGCTGCCGCAGCTGCGGAGGCCACATCACATACCGAAGTTGTGCAGCTGCAGCTGCATTCGACAAACTTTCGCGTTTCTCATTTCGTCCCCCTTCAACCATCGATCCTTTTTCCCCGCTCCGGCCGCCCCTCTTTTTTTTGGCCTTCCTTCGATGCAATCTCGCGTGATCAAAAGTGAATATCCCCTGCCACTCGAGGGATCGAATTCGGAAAAAGAATCGCTGACCCCTGAGGACCTTTCATCGATCGCGGCCCTCCTCCTCCCCCCCCCTTGATCGCTGGATGGACGAGTTTCTGGTATTCCGGGAGACGCATTGCCTCGTACGCAAATGTGGATACGGGTGGTTTGTCTCTCGAGCACCCTGCTGGCTGAGCTTAGCTCCAAGCCGCGCAGCAAAGGCAACGTCGTTAACGTGAATAACGTTTAATTAATTGTAGCCAAGTGCGACGACTGAGTCGCTGCGCGGTAGGTTTTAGGTGCGTATGATGGGTTTCGAAAGCACACGCTCTTTGTTGCAACTCCTGGCTGAGTTATTCGATGCCAGTGCTTTATGGATGCATTTTTAATGCATTGGTCGTGTACAATGAGATAGTTAGAATCGAGGTTTATTTAAGAGGGATTTCGATGAATTATGGATATTTTTAACCAAATCCAAAAATTTATCTGGATTTATCGATATATTTACCATAAATTTATTTAATTTATCCAAAAATTGATATGTGAATGAGAGCCATTGATTATCGTTTTATTACACCTTTTGGCGTCAAGTATAATACTTTTATTTGGAATTTAAGGAGTTTTCAGAAATGTCTAAAATCGACACATCTTTCTGGAAGGTAGGTTGTCGGTGTTTTTAAATAAGAGCTCCAGGTCCGCTGCGAATGTTGCGCTCAAAAGTCTCTTGCACGTTATCGGCAAACAAAAATGCAGCGAGAGCTCAGTTTTTCTTGTACATATCGCTGCCTCTACCTGGACCACAGCTCCGTTACTCTACCTGTACATCAAATGCTTCCATTTATACTTCAACCAGGATATTTTTAGAAATCCGTAAAATCGAGAAATCCCTCCTAGAGTCGAATAATATCTCGAAGTAGCCTATCGCTGCCATAACCTATCCACCGAATACTTCCATCTATACTTTAACCAGGATATTTTTTAGAAATCCCTAAAATCCAGAAATCCATCCCAACGACCAATAAAACCAGATTGGCAAGAAAGCAATCTCGGCTTGCTAACGTGAAATCAAATTCATATTCTTACCCAAAGAATAAACTTTAATCAACAACGAATATTCCATCTTCCTCGAAGACTCCTTCCGCCATCCTCCCAGCAACTTCATAATTTCCCGCTCATAAAACTTCAGCTCCTTATCGACAAGGAAAAAAAAAAGAAAAAAACAGGTTCGAAATCAGCATAGAAAAACAGCAGTCCAAAGTTCGAATCGGTTTAAAAATCGAAAATATCTCCTCAACCGGATAGTAAGTCGGAGCACCTCAAAGTACCCTGTCCCCGCTAGGAGGAATGAGGTGGCGCGTTCGAAAAGCACTCGGCACAATATCGATCGGCGGGCACCGTGGTCACGCCGGATGATTTCGTAGGTTCCCGGCAAATGGTAAACAGCGAACGGCGGAGCTTAACTCCACCGCAAAGTTTCCACGTGCCCGGCCCCCGTCTCCGTTCCGCCTCTCCTCCTTCGTTAGACCGCACACGCCGGTGCGGCGGCTGCGGCGTTGCACGCGTGTGTAAATCCTGCGTTGGAGGGTGTGGCACTCTGGCGCCGCGTGAATATGCATGCGTGGGACACGCTCGACCGTGGGTACACTCGGGGCCGAAAGTCCGCGGTTTGGCGATAATGGGAATCGTCCGGCTGACGGGGGAGCACCATCGAGCGGAACAATTGTTCGTTTTTTAACACTATTCCTCCACCACGACAGATCGAAAGGGCGATCGGTGATTTCCTTGAAAGACTGTGGAACTTTGAGACGCGCTCGTTTCTGAGATTTTTCACGATTTTCTTGCAGCGTACGTATCGATAAATTCGTCTATGGGTATTTTTCCTTTTTCCCCCTTTTCTTTAGGGATATACTTAGTATATATAAATGTGTCTGGAAAATGGCTGGTAGGAATAGTGTTGAGATGAAACTTTCTAAGAGATTACTGGTCAGTCGTTTCTTGGAAAAATTGCTGAACTTTGTAGTGGGGTATTCTTTTTAGGATTTTCCGTGATTTTGGGGTAGAGTGTAAATCGGTTTATCGATCTGTTAACGTATCTTCTTAATACTCTTGTTTTTTAATGCTGAGGATATTAGCCGCTTTTTGGACATGTTTATGTATGCTGAATGTGTTCTTAAAGGAAGCTCGTTGTATGGTTCTGTGTATTGTGTTCGATCGATATGGTGATAGAATATTTTAGTGGAAGAGGCAGCTATCGCGGGGGTTTGAAAAAAATGTACTCACTTTCTGACATTTAGTTCTCATTTAAATAAATATTGCCCTAAATACAAGTATAACGAGATTAATTAAAGACAATATAATGGCATTGTATAGTTTGTCGTTTTTCGGGTTGAAAATATTTTTTAAAGCCAACTTGAAAATCGAAAAATGTTTGAGATAAAAACTAAATGCTTTTCTCTGCCTTAGTAAACTCTACAGATCACTTTTTAAGAACTTATTTTTTTTACTTTACATAACAAAGTTTATTCTTCAAATAAGGTTTTAGATAGTATTTCGCACAGGTTGCTGAAGTATTGAAAACCATTCAACTTTGATCTGGAACAGTTTTTCGACGGAGAGCGTGGTGTAACGAGGAAAAAGCTATAGGCGGTGTCAAGGAAAGGGATCGTAAGTCTTTCTCCCCAAGATACTTTGGGGTCTTAAGGGTTCGGTACTTTAAGGCTGGTTGTTTTTGCTGTCATCGTTCATCCGGAAAATTATTCTCCGAGGAACACAATTTTTAGGACTTTCTACTCGATATAGGGCATAGCCTCTTCTTTTAAAAGTATCGTTCTAAAAGTTGAAGGGATTTATTTACCCTCTTTACAATTATTAATATATATATTCTACAGTATGGTACTGTTTAATTAAAAATGTTTAATTTAATATTTAATTTTCATCATCAACTTAAGATCCACTGTTAAAGTTCAGCTTTAAAATATCTCTCCACGTATCCTATACAGAAACTACTGTGTTATTTTCGATTCGTGCGTTAGGAAATCCCATAGCAGCCACGAAGGCGTACGTAGTTTCGTAGAATAAAATCCTAACAGCACGGCTTACCAGAAAAAAAAAACCCAGAACCAACAGCTGAGATCAAGCTGTTCCTTGGTATCGTGCTCAAATTCGTATTCACCGCGCCGTCATAACTTTACAATTATACGATCCATGGTGTACAAATAACCGATGAAAATACGCGGTCAAGTTTCTGTTTCATCGATCGAGAATCGTCCGGCACGTCATTCCAACATAACTGGTTATAGGGCAGCCTCCAAGATATCTCGTTCTCGTATATACGGCCGTAAAAGACCATTCCAGAAATATCTCTCGCTTGTATATACAAACGTAAACCGCTGGCCCATATTTCCTTCCGGCATGAAATTCGTAAATAGGAAACGTGACTGAAGTTGTGTTTACAATGTCCAACCTGTGTTTTTGCATGGAAGTACAGCCCCACAAATCAAAACTTGGTATTCTTAAGCTTCCGCTTACTCCGCTTCGCGATAAAATGCCTATAATCTATGGGAGGAATTTTTTCACGTCCATAACATATATATTATATCAAAATACCCCATCGAGGAAAAAGTGAAATACTCTGCGAGTCTAATAGCGACTATAGCATTTAATAAAAATAAGTATTTGGTAAAAGATCGTAAGAGTAAGAGATAAAAGATTTGGAAGAGAAAAATAAGTAATGTATTAAATCCTAACATGTTCCATAGTTACTAAAACTTTCTCATACAACTCTTCGATTGACTCTCTCAAATAGACATAGAGGAATATGAATAACATATATCCACGATTTTTAAAGATTAGATAAATAAGAGTAAAAACAAGAATATCGCCAATAGAAACAACAGGTGTACATAGTCGTACTAGTGTATAGTATTATACTATCCGCATTATTTTTCATTAGTTAAGGATTACATATATAACAGTTACATAATACCTTTAAGAATAAAGAAGACATCGTGAAATGACTTCAGCATCAAGCAGATACTTTTTCTTTAGAGTATCCAGAAAAACGACCAGAGTTCGTGCAACGGCCCCGAGCTTTTGGCCAGGACAGTACCCACTGGTATAAGCTTGTGGACAGTGTGTTTGTGTGTGTATACCGGGAGATTCGGTGATGTATCACCGTGAAATGGCGTGTCCCGTAACCTCGTGGTTTTCCTCGTGGTTTTCCAGATAGCGAGATCGAACGACCGCCGATAGACTGTCGCCTCCCTTTGGTCAGGGCGGTAGAAAGCATATCGTGCTCCGGGAATTTCATTTTGGGCCATCTTTTGTGACGGCCGCTTGTCGGTGGGCCGATGGAAAATTGTGGTTTAAGAATGTTCAGATTGACAATGCTTGATTGTCCAATGGCGCGGCTAATAACACGGTTATAGAACGATGCTCCTCCTCCTTTTTTTTTCTCGCTAAGAATAGCAAAGAAGTCTTTATCCTCTTGGAGTAAAGCGGCTTGTCTATGCAACTATTTGCGTACCTTTGTATTTCGAAAGTGGGTCAATCGAAAGTGGGAAATGTTCCGCGAGTCATGTTGTGGAACGCTTAATCTTCCGTGAGCAGAAGCTAAAGGCAAATAGAAGGCGAGGTATAAGTCGATCGTGGATAACGCATCCGAGGTAATCCATTTCTTTACCTACCCCTCGCACGCGTCTCCATACGGGAACGTATATCTGGTTTGCACGGGTAACGGAATTACGCGGGTATAATGTGTTTACGGAAGAAAGAAAGGAAACTTGGCGCATATCTCTCGTCGGACATTGGAATTACGAATTGATTAAAAGGAACCCCGCTTGGCGTATAGACTTTCCTTCGTTAGTTCCGTGTATTGTACGGCGAGTGAGTGGAATAAAATCGATATTGCGCATCGACGTTCCAATTCATCGCCTTTGTACGGTTGCCTTTTTCAGTTGGGCCGATCTTTTATTTTGCACTTAGGAGAACATCAGATTGAAGGGTGGTTCTCACTGCACAAAAGCAACCTCCTGACAATTCCATAATTTACATGTCTATAGCGAGGACGAGGACGACCTCGATGCCCTGGGACAGTGGTGCTTAACCTTTTCGAGGTGACCGGGCAGGTTTGACTGTGAGAAAAATTTCAGAAACATCTGAATTGAAGGATCGGAAACGAAACGATGAAAATATGCTGATGTAACTTTTAATATCAGTATAACAAATGACATGACGGTCAAAAAGAAAGTATTACTTTCATAAAAAATTACATATTCGTAAATATCGCAACCAAAATTAGTCGTGCTATCGTAGAATATTTAACGAGGTGGCGATAAAAATATGCAGATACAACTTTTAACACCAATTTAATAGATGACATAACAGCCAAAATGAAAGTGTTATTTTCATAAAAAATTATATATTTATAAATACTGCAGCAAAAATTAGTGACGTGATTGCAGCAATGTTCGACCAGGAGGCGAATGCTTAAGGTATTCCAACAAAGCAAGATAACGCATTTGCGTTATATTTTGCTCGAGCGAAATTTCCTAAGTAACACGCGGTTTTCATCATTTTGCTGAGCATACGTAGCAAACGTGCACAGTATTGGTTAATCCCTCGCGTTAACGACACGTAGAGCCCAAACCCCAATCCAAACCAAAATACACCCCTCCTCATCGCTGCATCAGAAACATAGCGTAAACCCTCATAATCAAGAGCGTTCAATCAGTGTAAATATGAAAAAAAAAAAAGCAACACTAAATCCAGATATAAAAACCAAAATACGCATCGAAACCACGATAAAAGATATTACATCTATACGTTAGCAAACGCGAGATAAAAATACAAATACCCGCCAGTTCAAAAAAAAAAAGGGAGGGGGGGGGTAAAAAAACAATTGGTCATACACGAAAGCGAGCATTGGCCGGTCCTGTTTTAAGGGAAGGTAAAAATCGGCGATGCGTCCTGCAGTATTCATAAGAGCGGCATCGACGAGCCGCAATGTGTTAACCGGAAAGGCGTTAACAGCGCCGACGGGCAGGAATCGATTTTGTTTCGGGGGGGGGAGGCTAGTAGGTAAAACGCCGTAACGAACGGTTTTTATTTTTTCCCCGCTGATCGGAGAGAGGGCGGTTACGCGTATGAGAGCCGAATGAAATTCACGGTTTGGCCGTAACCGGCGTGAAATGGCTCGCCGCCGTGCTCTCTGCAGTTTTGCGAATTTGATCGGCCGCCGATCGCCCCCACCGGCCGCCTTTGATTATTTTTAATCGGGCGTACATGTGTACCCCGGCCCGATTGATTTATCGCGGGCTTGCCCGTTAAAGCGACGCCCGTTTAGCGCGCTGGATTAATTGAGTTCAAAATATTTCGTTTAGGCGGATTCGCGGACGAGCCTTCGGGAATAATGTTTGCCTTTGGCTTCCGCGGTCCTTCGCGAAAAGGGAGAGCCTCGGCTCCCGCGCTTTTTGCGGACTGTCCGCGAAGGGGAGAGGGATAACGAGACGAAGGGAAGACGTGGGAGGTTATGAGGAAGGGGTGGGATATTTTCGAGTCTCGAGGGCTGGCTACTTGGACGACTTTAGTGGCTGTGTTCTTACTGTCGTCGGTCGTCCGGAAAATTGTGCGTAGGGGATTGTGATTTTTGAGACGTTGACTGGTGTTGTGTTTTGAGAATGTTTTCTGTATGGTGACAGTGAAAGGACTGCGGATTTTTAACTTTATATTATTGGATTGTGTGAAGTAAAAGTCATATTTTTATATGAAGAATAAAGTTTAATAAGCGATGTATTTTGTTCCGAGACTTGCTATTGTTCCGTTTAAATCCGTAATTTCGTGATCATAAAACTTCCGGGCATTATCAGTATAATATTGAACCAAGTGCGTTTTGAAAACCGAAAATACTTCCGTTGTAACCCATTGCGTGAAATCGTTATTAATGTATGCGGTTGTTAAGTTTATTGGAAGCGGAATAGGAAAACACATGGATATATTGGAATAGGGAAATTCTATCAATACCGTTTACAAGCCACAAATAATTATGCGGGCGTATGACGCGATTTAAACCTTTCGAGATTTTCACATAATCGCAAGCATCAAGGATCTCTCGAACTCTATTAGCCTTTCTGGCCCGTCCTCTAAGTTATTCTATATTTAAAAATCTACTTAATTACATGAAGTGCCACGCGAATGCGTCAGTGCCGAGCATTAATTTTCCCGAGTATTACTTAATTTCAGTTAAATGATACTTGTACATTAAGCCGCCTCGTGCCCGTGACTCCGCGTCATACTTTTACCGCCGTAGAAAGTTTTAATGATGAGCGAATTTCAAGAACTTAGAAACGTAATTCCGATCCCGCCGCGTTATCATTCTCGCTTTTGACACCGGCTTGTTTGCACCGAGCACTCCGAGAATCAATCGAAAATCGAGTCGGCGCTGATCCAAAGGATCTAGTCAAGTCCCAATCTCGATGAGCTCTCGGATTAAAGTCGACCGACTTTTCAGCCCATTTTCGGGCCATTCCGATCCTGGTAGCGATTACGGTTCGCCCCCCGCCAGAAAACGATGGCGGGCCTCCGTCGAGGAGCATAACGAAGAGTTTTAATTATTTTTCGGGTCACCATCGCCTAGGCTTTCTCCGAGAAAAAAACGTCGGAGTTAACGAAGTAATTTCCGCCCAACGGCGCTTGGCTATAATTGGCACAAAAAAGCACGGCGAAAACGTCAGTCTTGTTCGCAGCTCGTTTTGCACCGCCTCGGTCCGCTCCACCTTCGGGAGGGGAGGGGAGGGGGGATAATAGTTTTCGCGTTAATACGTTATTTCCGTCGTGGAAGTCACGAAGGGTTAGTAGGTACTGCCGAAGTCGAAAGTCTACTCGGATGCTCCTTTGTAATTAAGGGCATCGACGTGTATTAGCGGGAATAATTAAATCCCCCGCTTTGCACCGGCGCTCGATGCCATATAATTAGATCCATCTTGACGAGAGAGTGCTTATAAACGTTCCAATTCCGACTTGTCCGGATTTAATCGGCGGTTGGACGGGACGATTCGACCGCCGGTAACCGAGCGTGTCCGGGTTGCATCGTTATTTCCAGCGCGAAAATTTTGGCCAACCTTTGGAGGCACGTCCGCCCAGATGCAATCCCGGCAGCGGGTATTACGGCTGCTTTGGTAAAACGAGATTTATCATTTTATTTCGTTTCGGCCAAATTCGCCTCCGTTCCGGAGTTACGAATCGTCGTTTTCTCCGCCCGGGCGCCATACCTACCACGTATTCGCCCTATCCACATTTTCCTCGAGGCGATAACGACCTTTTCGATAAACCGTGCTCCGTCTTTTGCCAATGTGTATTTTGCGTGAAACGATATTCTGACCGTTGAGCAGCCTTTATCCTTGTTTTCGGGGGATATTTGATAGGAGGGTAGGATTTAGAATAAGCGCGATATGATCGAGGAAAACGGCGATTTAATATCGCGCGAAGGTGATCTGAATTTTAGAAAATGTCACGCCGCTTGTCCGCTATGTAAATCATTATGGCGAAGGTGACCATCCAAAGGTATCGATGTAGGTTAACGTGCTGGCAAACCAAATGTAATTCTATGCCCAGCCGTAACCCGTAATTTTAATCTTAAGCGTGTTATTTAGATCGATGCCATTCGAGCACACGCAAGGTCGGGAAGTAATCTTCGCTCGTTTAAACCGTAAATTTTATCACACGAAGGTTTCAACGGTTTTTTCGACTACGAAATACCGTATCTAATAGCACTTTTACACGATGTACGCGATCTAAATTTGATCTTTATAGACCGTACGTAAGGCATGTCATCAAATTCATAAATCATGGTTATGAAAATAATCGATCGTTAGATGTCCGTAATAATTATTTCATTACTTTTTATACAGAATGTATAATACGTACATATATATCGTCGCAACTTGTGGAATGTTCTTCCTTCTGTAATTTTCAATCAGCTCTCTCTCTTTCTCTCTTTCATTTTCATTCAGTCACTCCAGCAGCCATATTCATCGCGCATCACGTGACTTTCCGCCTCCCTTATTCGCCCTTTCAGACATGGCGCGCTTTCTTACCACGATCAAACGTCATGCACTCGATACATTAATTCTCTCATAGTTTTACTCGCCTCACCATGAAAACTTTTCGATGCTTCTTAATGTGCCGACAATCGGCACTCTCACTTCCTCCGTAATGTTCCGCAGCCTTGGCCGAGTGTACGTTATCCTCAGGCCGTGCATAGATTCACGATACGCAGTTTTCACCCACAGGAAGGGCATTTATATTCTCCGGCCATGCGTATTACGTAAACGTGGCCGGCATATCGCTGGTACTCATCGCCGGGGTGACATCGAATAAATAATTAATACGGCCGAATCGTGAGCGCCATGTCGAATTAAGATGCTTGATTATTATTGTAAAAAAACGTCAGGAATTCTCGGAGCCCCTCCGTGAAAGAATTCCCCCCTCGGGGCGAATCTCGAGGCCCTTTCTGCCGGAAATCGAGATCCGCCAATGTAGAAACGGGCGAGGGAGACCTTCGGCTAAAAGGGCGGCTTAACTCGTTGCCTTATCATTTTTCTGAGGAGTTTGCTGTTACGAGTGAAAGCAAATCTCCGCGTTTAACCTCCCTTTGAGGATCAGCTCGAATCTCGGCGGAGCTGCGATAATAAAGATGTTCTAAGGCTATCCTTATAAACGGCTGCAAAAAGATTATTCCGTTTATTATTTGCCAACTTGATGGTACCTCTGAAGCCGACGTTTGCCTTCTAGGAAATTCTGACGAGATTTGAGAAGATAACGTTGGGTCGTAAATTGAAGATGATTACGGGTTTATAGGGGTTGTAACTTGCGCTACTTGCGCAGTTTAGGTGTTTACATTATTTGATTGAATTACGATGGACACCACGCATTATATCAATCCTCAAAATTACCGTAGTTGTTTCCGTCGTGAACATCGGTATTCCATGTTGGTTCTTGTGGTCATCGATTTTTCTTATTGGCATTTTTTGCAATATTTCAGCTTATATATTCTCAAAAAATACAATACTCAAAATATTTTAGATCAAACTAAATCATCTCAACCTAAATAGATGTCTCATATTTAGATGTTCGATGAAAGGACTATTTCTGAAAATGTACTATATTCATATTTTTCTAAACAAGAGTGAGAAAATGTCTCCGAAATAGACAAATATCAATGATGAATCGACCAATATCAGGTCTGAATGCATCGACAATATATACTACATCCTAGAATTAACTATCCATTTCAATGAAATCGAATAAAAATTGTTAATAATTAATATTTATTTATATTTATGGTAACGTGTTTAAAAAAAATATAAATATATAATTACACTCATAATTTGATAATTTTCTATAATTATTTCTTTTCTTTTCAGCATCCATTTATTGATAAATACTCAAGAACGTATCTTGCATCATTATAAAATGTAAGCAAATAAATCAAAAATGTGCCAGGAAACTTTACCAAAGCCTATCATTCAGACAAAACGATTCATGAATCTGTGAATAAATGTAAGAAGACAGTAGCCCAAAGTAGTTCGTAACAATAATACTGAACAATTCCAAATTTATTATTTTTAATAAACTGAGAATTATGTTTCTTTTAATATACATATACGTTTATTGCATCTACGTATATGTTGTCTTTTATACACAAATAGTTTCTTTTTATATACATACATCCGTTCTTATTTAAGAAGACAGTTAATTCCTGGAAACGCTGTATAGTAATTGTCTTCAGAGAACCGCGTATATATGCCTTCATCCTTCACAGGTTTAACGCAGTAACGTTTGCCCTCAAGAAAAGAATAGGCCCCAAGAGCACCACCATCTCTTCTCCCTTGCTGAAGACTTGCGTTGTTATTAATTTCGTAATTAATATTTACCGGGGTCGCGGCGCGCCCGAGTTTATTAGCATTCCTGGCCACGTGCGCGCTGTCGTCGGCGGCATTTTAATTCAGACCTTTCCTGAAACCAAAAACGGTGCCCATTCTTGAGCTTTTCCTTCCTACCAGTCGTTGTCTTTGGTCCTCTAAATGACATTTGCACTCCCAACGCTTTACAGTTATTCCGTGGGAGACACTTTTCGTCCTAATAACGTTTTATCGATTCTTCGCTTGCGTCTATCCTCCATTCTGAACAACCTTTGCTAATGAGACAACATGCGTGTATTATATTGGCGAATAACCAGCACTGTTCCTAATCATTTTTATTTAAATTCTTCGTCTGCTTTTACGGAGTCTGAATTTCAGTCGACGGCACGACATTGTTTGCGAGGAAGACTTGAGCCACTCTGCGTGGCTGCAATAATTAAAGTTAAAAATGTTTTAGGAACTAAATGTGAAAATGGAAAACATATATACGAGGTGGTGAATAAGCCGCATTATTGAGGGAAAGCGTAGGGAAAAAATTAGATAGTTGGGTAGCTGTATTTTGTAATTAACGTTGTAATTCGTGTTCTAATTATGGTTTATTGAAGTACTTTATTTATGTTCACATTGATCCCTTCAGACCTAATGTAAATCATAACGTACATTGGCTCAGAACTTCGATGTCTAACTTAAAATATTGAAGTTGCGACTAGAACTACAACAAGACTATGTACGATTTTATTCGAAACATATGACATTATTGATGATACATTGTTGGCAGGTAGTCAAACATTATTTTATATTTTACAGCTGTATTATAAAATATTTAGAACTTAGATTATTATCAAAACGCTAAATAAGGATTATCTTTTGTCTAGATACATTAATTTTTGCAAAATTATAACTCTTTCTATAAGATTTTTCGATCTTACGACAATACGCATATTACTGAAAAGCCTTAAGAAACTTGAAATAAACAATGATTTCCTGTGTTTCCAATAATCATGTCTCAAATCACCTAATAGCAGCAAAAAGGAATTTTTTTGCTCTCCGAGAAGAAATCAGGTTCGAAGGGGTTAAGACTTTTAGGGCGTCGCACTGAGGGGGAAAAGAAAGGTGGATGAAAGAAGGGAAGCACGGGCAATTACGGGTTACGGTGCAAAACTGATCGTCCGCTTGACAAGTCGATAAGAGGCGAGGATTGTAAAGCGGCCCTTGGCGCAGAACCTCGCGCCTCCTTTTGTATTCTTACGCCGCGCTACGCTCCCTTCCGCTTTCTTTCCTTCTCTTTTCCCCTAATTATCCGCGCTTCCTCCTCGAGCCTGCATTCGGAGAATAAGCATGCTCGTTATTGTCGTTTATATCGACAAGATGAGACCGAAATACGATGAATGCCGGATGATCCGCCTTCGTTGCGAGTTAGTGTCGAGTGCAGCGCTCACAAACCGAGTTCCGTGCTCTGTTTTGTGACAAGCGCGACGGGTATTCGCGCCTCGGATCTTTCTTCGGACCGACAGCGCATCTCTGCGATTTTCTGGATTGACGCTTATACATTTTTCACAGGTTGCCAAAGTCGAGTATAAATAGTTATAACCTCGTTTGCATGGTTAAATAACGCGATCAAAATAGAATACTAAAGTGGGAAAATATGAGATTTTGTAAAAAAACAATTGATTATAAAAATACATCTCCACGATCAAGGGTGTGTTCTGTAAGTGATCTTTTACCGAATACTTTAACTGATCTGGCTAAATTTGATAATTTTGTTGTAGTCGTATAGTATATAATAATAAAATAATAAATAAATAATATGAAATAAATAATATAATAATAAAAATGTAGTAATTTTTCTCTTTTTCTCCGAGATCTTTCGTTTTGGCTTGCCCAGGTAATACAAGTTCTAACCTACGATGCGCTGAACCGATTCTAGACTTTCTTTGTACATATTCTTTTATACTCACGCAGATTAAGAAAGTTCCGAAGAGGCCACGGACCAGTGAGCCGAGACGTTAAATGGCTTGTCTTCGATACCTTCCTGCTAGAAGCAAGATTGAATTATCACTTATTTAAGATTATAAAAAAAAGTCGAAGGTTTAATCGAGTCGCTGAGTTTGTGTTCCAAACATATATGCAATCCTTAGAGGGAAGGACGACATTTAATTAGTTTATACCCAGACGGAGCTATGTTTTTAAGCAGATAGCAAAGGACGCGCTGGTAATTAACCAGCGTTGTAGCAACAAACGGGGCTGGCATTTGTTAACCGTTTCGGGGCGAGGCTCCTGGCGCGGTTAGCCGGCCATTTCCATTCTGCTTTTCCTCCCTCTTCGATGCAGATTAAGGTGGCCGAGGTCAGTTTTTAACGAGCGAACTGAATTACCAACGCGCCACGTTTCTCTCCATTTTTCGACCGGCATTCTGATTACTTCGTAGATACAATGCCCGTTCCTGAGCCAAGATTGCATTATGAATCACCGCTAAGGAATTTTCCAATAATCCTTTTACCGTCGGCCGTCGGTCGCTGCTTACGATGGCCCCTTATTTCAGTTCCGCATTGTTTCTCCGGTGGAAAAAATCTCGCGTGGCCCTTTCATCGTTTTGAAAATCTCCTTGCCTCAATGCAGGCGAGTTTCTGTAAAGCTCATTATCAGCCATTATCCGCGGAATTACGAGGGATGCGTATTCAGTTTGGTGCAATGCTCCGTCTTCGTTCCATTGAATTGCGCGAAGTTACTAATACGCGGAGAGGGAATTTTCGATTACATCGGGGGCTGAAACAAATTACGAAGTAATTTGCAGATTAAGATATTGTTCTTCTCATTTCGAGCGGCTCTTTTTAATATCCTGGCGGGTATTTTAAGCGTTAATCAAGGCAGATATTGTTCGGAATAAATTTACCGATGGAATTTTATCCTGGACTTGCCCTCCAATGAGTTTCCTAATCGAAATCCTTTTTACCGGTGGTTGTGAAATCGTAATAATTATTGATCAAGCTGTTTTGGAGGAGTAGGTCGAATTTTTTAGGATTACCCGCTTTCAGCGAGATAAAGCGCTGTTCCGTGCTCCGCGGTAGATGCTGCTCACTCGCGGTGATAATGTAATCTGATTGCATTCGAGGGATTTGATTACTAGGTGGATAATGAGTAAAGGTAAGACCAATATTTCACCGATGCTGGGCTTTTCCCGGAATTGTTCATCACGGTGAACATCACAGAGGATCCGTTTATATCTCAACAGCACTTTCAAGCGCTTTGGCGCTAAAATTAAAATAGAGTTGTAAAAGTAGAGTTAATTGTTTTGATGTACGGGGTGCTCGTGTATATTGAAATCGTGATTGAAAAATGTCCACGAAGTGTTTTATGTCATATTACATGTACACAAGGTGGTCGATAAGTCACTTCCTACTTGTGAACGATCCTATTTATTTACAAACCGATTCTGTCGAAATTTATTATTATTCGTTCCTTTTCGAGGTTCTGTTTAACATTATTTAAATTTAATCCTCGAATCCACAGAATTATTGAACATATACAAAATGGTTGCTTTCAATGCGTTCAAATTTTGTGATTTCCCTTGGCACACTTTTTCCTTGGTCCACTTTTAAAAGAAAACATCGCAAGAAGATAGAGCTGGGTCTATTGTTACCCTGTGCATCGACCAATCAGCTGACCTGAGAAGCGATAATGCAACCAATCACGATCGTCATTTGCGAAATGGCCGCCATCTTGCATAAACCGAGGGTGCGACCATTTAAAGTTGCGATCATTTAAGAATAGGACGTGACTTATCAGACACCCCGTAGAATTGCAGATGAGCTTATCCGCTCGCACGTGCCATCTTCCTTCTCCTACGGTATCGTCCGTGACTTCCATTTTGCTTTGATGCCACTCGAGCGAGGAAGGAAGTAAATGGACGTTAGGCGGCGGGTAACGCCTCCGTTTAAAACGGGACACTTTAGGTTGCATTTCTTTTGGGGGGAGGGAGAAAAGGCGTCTACGCCGTCATCGTCTCGAGCCTTTTAAGTGCCCTGCTCCCGGGTAAAAACTGGAGGTGCTGCGAAAGACGTTAATTATATAAGTCGTCGCCCTTTTAAAAGCGAACGGCCCCACCATGCGATCGAGCGGGAGATTAAATCGCCGGTGTAAAATGCGACCTTAAAAACAAGGTCGACGTGATTCCTATATTCATGGAAGTGAAGAGCTCTGGACCGCTGCTGGCCTATGTTTATCCATTGTGACAGCTGGCAAAATAGGCCGCAATCGATAATTCCGAGACCTTTTCGTCTCGCGTGAAAACATGAGATATCATTAGCGTACTATAAATCGTGCGAATATTTATATAACCAAAGAGCACTTCTGTATTTCAACCATAAGGCTTGTTCATCGGATATAAGTACTGAAATGGTAAGTGGCGAGACGTATATTTTCAGGTAGAATGGTTTTAACGAAACAGAAATTCTGATTTCTGCCTGTTGGGATTATAACGTCCTTTCATGGTTTTCATAATAATGATGCGCTGATACTTCGTGCGCGCAAGTTGACCATCGGCCTTTGCAATCCTCTCAATCGTTTGCGGCAGGGCGAGGAATTTCATCGCCCGGAATCGCATTGAAACGAAAGTTTCCGCGCTTTACTCTCTCTCCTTGCCAAGCCACTCACGTAGAATGAATGGATAAAGAAGGGAGGAAGAAGTGTACAAGGTATTCCTAAAAGATTTTCCCGTTCCTTGGTAACGTATTCTACTCGCATCGTGAATGAAAAGCAGTTATATAAACATAGGTTCGGAAAAAGCCTTCATTCCGAGTCGCAACACTTCGCAATATATACATCGGGAAAAGCGTTGGAAGTACTCCCTTTGTGCCATGATACAGGCCGCAATTTTTTTCCCTTTCGACACATCCGAGGGAGCTTGCTCGCGAAACACCAGTTTCTATTTACAATTTCTCCGTGATCGTACTTTGAATTGCGCGTACTTTGAATCTGCAGGAAAATCCCGTATGTCGCGGAGGCTCGCATCGATCAGTGACGCAACGATAGAAAGTTCTTCCCATTTCACGTGCAGAAGTAATTTCAGCACTCAATTTAATCGAAACGCACTGTTGTATAAAACGCTGCAGACGCACTGCGGGCACACTGACGATATTCTAAGATACGCTGCACAATTACTGGATAATTGTTCTTCTATTTATCTGCACATCTTGAAGCTGGCCCCGAATAGAATTTTTCAGTAAATTCTATTCTCCATTTCGGTTAGTAATCCTTAAGAACTTGTGCTGTATTTATACGACTTAATTTATATTTAACCGCTTAAGGTACAATTTTCTGCTAACGCGGTTAAAAGCGGAGGTGTATGTCACTTTGCTGTACGTTAAGAGATTAAACGAGGGAAAGTGGTTTTTTATTTCAAATTTGACTTTCAGTACCTTCCGAGAATATCTTATGAATATTTTTCTTATACTGCATGCTTTGATTATAACGTATACTCTCCACGTGACACGAAACGCGTTACAAACTTTTATGCTTTACTCTCCGATTATTCGATTGTTCCCAAGTGTTACAGATTGTTGAGATGAAGAATGTGTTCAAGAAATTTCGATCGCGAAATATCGATTTGAAAAATACGCCCTGAAAGTGAAAGACCTAGAAAAGTGGACGACGCCATATTGACTGCCGAAATCA
The DNA here is from genome assembly GCA_038496175.1 of Ampulex compressa. Lineage (NCBI taxonomy): Eukaryota > Metazoa > Arthropoda > Insecta > Hymenoptera > Ampulicidae > Ampulex > Ampulex compressa. The sequence goes on along the minus strand of JBCFXI010000373.1, from coordinate 40,598 downwards.
AAAGCGATCCAACTTTATCGATTCGAAAAATCGCAGACAATCTCCAATACTCATGTTCGACTGTTCGAGAGAATCTTGAAAAAATTAGGAAACGCGTGGAGAGACGACGAATGGATACTGCACGACAACAAAAAAAACAACACTCCTTTCCGGCACCCCCAATACATACGAGCACCAGTGCGCGCGCTTTTCGTCCGACCAATTAGACCCGCATCCCTCTCGCTGTTTTTCTTACTTCCAGCCAATGGTACGAAGAAATAAGCTTCTCCAGTCTTTGGAGGGAGGGGGGGGGGGAGATCGCGTTACCTTCGCAGAAATTTCCTTTACCGCCTGGCCCCTTTTTCTCTGGCTGGCACCAACCGACGTAGTTATTGGATCCCCGCAACGGGTTAGCGGCGGCCATCCCGCGAACGATTCCGCGATATTACTCGATTATACGCCGTCCACCGAAATCGGTTTTCGGGGGCCGGTAACGTCCGTCGAGTTTCCGGGGCGAATATTGAAACGGCCCGACGAACTATTTCGTACGTCAGCGCGATGCTCGCTCCTCCGGTGTATAATCGAAAATGAAATGGATATTATATTCGCGCTTTGGCCCGCCGTATTTGTGTGCCGGCCCGGCGGTACGTCGTCCGGAATTCATTCGTGGAACAAATCGGTTACGCAGTATCCGATTGTGCAGCCGTGAGCCAACGAACGAAGGGGCGAGGGGAAGGGGAGGGGGAGGAGGAGATGGCGGAGGAGTAGGAGAGGGGGGAGGGGGGAGGGAGTGCAACGAAATCCGCGGCCCGGTTTTGATGTGATTATTAAAACGTTTAAAAGCTCGCGGAAAAAGAGGAAGTGATCTGCGAATAGCGAACGGTTGGTTTGGGTGGTCAAAGAAATTCGCCATGCAGGCCGAGAGGAGGGAAAGATATTTCGCATTTCCATGAGCGGGAGATTTTATTTCCACCCGTCGGCCACTGGCTTTAATCCTCCCCCTTGCGCCGAAAAAACATCATCCGGGGGGAAGCTCGGGGGAGGGGGAAGGTGAACTGGATTAGGAAATATCGGTGAAAAGGTTAAGAGCGTTGATAAGCTTAGAGCGATGTAAAGGGCAACCGGGAGGAGGCGCAATTTGTGACATTGACGTCGGCGTAAAGAAGATTAATAAGCGTGGCCACATAAAGGAATCCTCGGTCGAGACGTTAACTTAAAGAAGATTGATAAACACAGCGATGCAGGGGGATATTAGTCAAAACTTCAAGGTAAAGGAGATTAATAAACGTGAACGCGTAAAGGAATCTCGGTCAAGATATCAAAGTAAAGAATGGAGAAGAGGTGAAGTGTTCACATTGAGAACTTCTTCGTTGTAGAGATCCTCAGTATTTTATGCACTCTCACTTAAGTAACGAGTCCAACTCGTGAATTGACGAATATGAGAATAAGTGGTATTGATATAAGTGTATAAAATAAACGTCTCTGTTGTCTAGTAACTCATTGTTTCGATGAGAAACCTGTAAGATTCTGCATTAACCGCTGATCTATGGGATAAAGAAAAATTCTATCCTACAAATGATAAGATAAAATTGTATATGATAAATAAAATGATAAATAAAATCCTACAAATGATAGATAAATCGCAGTAGGTCGAATTAATAATTGTGGCATTACTTTGATACTGATATGTTACCACATTTTCGACGATACATTCCAAAAACGACGGGATTGAAAAATAGAGGCGATAAAAATGTTTCACATCGCTAAGGGCAACGTAACTGCGAAAGGCTTAAACATTTGGAACGTGTTACTGGCTTGCGAAACGCTGGCAGGTAATCAACGTCGACAAATATGAATGTAAAATTCATCGGGCCTGGGATATTCAACGTGGTCGAACCGCGTAGAAAAAATGTAAAATCGCCGTCGATCGTTAATTGATTTCCCCCTCTTCGAACGGTTTTTGCAAATCTATTCTACGCGCTAAAATTTCGTTTCCGGATGGTTGACGAATATTTAAGTAGCATGGATGACAGCAGATCAAAGCGTTAAACCTAGATTATGATATGGACTATGCATAAAAATTGGAAATGGAGCTGCGTTGCAACTGAAAAGTATTTCGAAGAACTCAACTTATTTTGTACCTTAAACAAATTATTTAATAAACAATTTGTATATCCAAAGCCAAATTTCGTATATTGAACTGACTTTTAAGCAGAATTCGTTACAGAATTATGAACGAAGCAGGACAATAAACTGCTAACGATCGAAGAAGGTAGGGATGAAAAATGGAAAAATTGGGGGGAGTATTTTCAGCGTATTGCAAAAACCATGCAAAGCTCCGATTTGTGACAGAAATGCGTGTAAGACAAGCCACGGCTCGGTAGGCCGAGGGCCTTTCACGAGGCGCAGCCAACTTCATTAACGTTGTATGTATGAAACGCACGAGAGTCATAAAAATGCAAATATAATGCCTTGTTCATTTACATTAGGTCCTAAGTTTATAGCGCTGCTTTAAGGCCTTATTTTTCCTTTAAAGCGCATTATTTACGGCGGTAATATACGCCTGTCGCGCACGTCCATCACGCGTCCCGCACCCAGAATATAACGTTTCGCTACAATCCAATGTGGATGGTAAATACTATTTATTAGAACATTAACGGAATTGATGGTAATGCGAAAATTAATTTCGATTGTAATAGCCTTTTAAAGTACATCAAATTATTAGCACGATCGACTGCGTCATAATGGTTCATTAATTCATTCGAAAATTGTTCATTGGCGCATGTCGAGGATTTGACGAATTTTTGACACCCACCTTTCGTGGAAAATCACGCGTTCCAGATATTTTGAACGCAAACACAAAAAGGCTGTTAAGAAAAGGTATCGATAGATGGATAAAATGATACACACTCTGCGGTGGAATCATGGAAAATCTCTAAAAGACTACGAATTGCAGCTCTCTGATTACTCTCAGAAACTATTAACCGATCATTTTGACCGCTTTGATGGGTTTAATCTTAAAAAGATGCACGTACGAAATTCCAGAGAAATTATTCTCTTTGGCTTTCACCATATCGTTTAAAGTAAAACCGACGATATCTACGAGTTCCAGTAATACGAGCTTCCTTACGCGTAACGTCGTTCCAGACAACGAGACATCGCCTCGAACCTAACATGAAAGCGCAGAATTGCGCTGGATTAAAGTGCGGGGCAAAAGGAAAGCACATTGACAAAGATGAAGGTTTAAGGACAGTTTTGGTCGATTCTCCTCCTTGGGAATGCCGCTTTTCTGTCCGGTTTGCGTCTTCGCGCGCCGCTGGAACGTGCCGGGCATCGTAAGCCGGTTTATCTCGTGGAAATTAAAAGTGTGCCGCGTGCGTTTAGCTTCCTCTGTCGCGTGACTTCTCCACTAGGCGCGTGCCGGAGCTATCCAAGCCTCTGCCGCCGTGGTGAAAGAAGGGTGGCCGCCCCTGTCTACCGCAGTATTTCACCACTGTCGTAACGTGATTAATAAAGATGCACCGATAGAGTTTATCGCCTCCCTCGGATTGTAAAGATGAATGCCAAGAACACTGTCGTTTGATGTTAGATTAAGCGTCTGGACGTCGAAAACATCGTCGTTTGATGGCAGATTAACCCCGCTTGAACATTGAGAGCGGTATCGTTTGATGTGGGATTAGCTGCTTGAATGTTGAGAGCACTGTTGTTCGATGTTCAGCGTGTGTGTGTGTGTGTGTGTGTCAAGAATACTGTTGTTTTTGTTGGTTTAAGCGTTCGAATGTGAAAACACTGTGGTTTGATGTTGTATTTATTGCTGGAATGTCGACAAAGTTGTCGTTTGATGTTGTCGATTGTCCCGCGGATACAGAGCGTATTGTCGTTTGGTGTTGAATCAATTCTTTGAACGTGAATTGTTTGATGTTATATTAATCGTCTGGGTATATATTTTATATATATTGTATACCAGTATATATATTGTATATATATATCGTGTGGGTATAATGTATATATTGGTTTTTTCCTGGTAAGAAGCAGCCTCCGTCGCTGTTATTCAAATACGCGATATGAACTCCTAGAAATTTCATCAAGCGCAACGAAGACTTATGCCGTCATATTCCTTCGCCCTTTACGTAAAATTCCGATATACGTTACAGAGGACGCAGGAATCCGTAATAACCATTTACTCTCTATATTCCCAGGAAATCACACGGTGTTTTCTACTCCGTGTTTCCAGACAACTTTGCTAAGTCCAGGGACGCCGTTTAAATCTTCGCCTTTCCAGGACATTTTGTTATCTTCGTAACGAGCCAACTCGCATTACAGCTTACGTTCAGGTTGTACAACGTATACTCCGAACAATTGAAATATTCCCTAACACGCCGCCCCTTCACGTATGCCTGTATCAAGTGGCTTTGTAGAAAATCACCGCACGATAAAAATCAACATGAACAACCCAATAATGTTATCAAAATTATTTTACCATCTCTTCCTTTTCAAAACAGTACTCCACATTTACACATTACATATACTACGAAATAAAAAATAAAGATACCATGATATCCCGGTGTTCTGTTATTACCGTGCTCCGAATAAAATGAATTTTATATACACCTGCGCATGCGCACCAGTGCATGCGCCATATTACCTTTATCCTATCCATCGCTGGTACACGTGACCCGACAAAATAACCTCACTCACACCTCTGATAGCGTCTCAGAGGACCCCATAAACAGTTATTCCCCACATCCAAAGGCAGGACATCCATTCCTGATCGCATGAATTCATCGGCCATCCTCGAAATCAAGGCTCCAGGCCTACCTCGCGTGGAATCGCCAAGGGTTAAAGCGCCGGATGATAAAACGCGCTCGAAGAGGTTGCACTCCGGCCGCGCAACGTTGCGCGCCGAAGTTAAGACTCGAGGACGGCCGAAGACGTGGAACTGGAACGTCGAGGCCGAATTGCGACGGTGGTGGAAGGAGGGGGGGGGGGGTAGAACGACGGAGCTGAGGGGGTTGCGGGATGACGGGAAGGGGTATCGCGGGTAGGCGGAGAATCACCGAGAAGGGAGAGAGGACGGAGGTCTCATTAGGAGCTCTAACGACCCGGGTGCAGTACTCCCATCCCTATCGTGCTGAATCACCTCTCCCCTCCGGCACACATTCTCTTTCTCTCTTCCTCCTCCTCTTCTCCTCCTGCCTCTCTCTCTCTCTCTCTCTCTCTTTCTCTCTCCTCTGCTGGCACGCAGACATCGACGTGGCGCTCTACGACCCTTGCGAGGGCCCACACAGCCTCCCTCTCTGTCCGCTGGCTCGCGCAACCCCAATCTGAAAGTCAAATTTCCTCGTGGCAGCGGTAGATGTCGCGCACCCCCCCCCCCTGCCCTGCCCTCCGACCCTCTTTCGGGCTCTCTTCCTGCGTGCGTCCCTGTCCCTCGGCTCTCCGCCGGCCGACAATAAAACTGATAACATCATCGGGAATGTAATTACGCGCGAGAGGTCCAAACCGCGGCCGGGGATGCTGGATCGAATTAAGAAGACACCCGACCCCTGCACCGCTGGACCAGCATCGACACCCTAGGATTTTATCCTGCCGCGCTGTGGGGAATGTCTGATATTCGGCTGGAATCAAGCTTGGCTGCTGTGCACGTCGTGGCTTGTACGGAGGATGCTTGGATGACGGGTTGAGAGGATGTGTTCATCAATGGGAGGTTTTCTTAACACTAGGAGTATGAAATGAGTCAATGTGATTGGTCAGTCATGTCTGAGAATTTTATCGATGATTTTTGTGCGGTATGCAGATGGTTATGTTGATCTGGTAACGTTGTAGTTTTGTCCTTTTTTTGGAGATATATGTGGTGTTCTAGTTATGTCTAGACGGAGATCGATAGTTTTGGTGTCGGATCACTTTTGAATGACGATACGATAGCGTTGTGTGTTCTTTTTCGCTTTGATTTTCACAGATTTTCATATCTTTTCTTCTCGCACACGGTGAACGTAAACATATCTGCAGTTGTGTGTACGTTCCTGCATGTGTGATTGTACTTAAAGTACACGCCTGCTGTTCTTATCGTATCCTTTATCGGACAGAACTCCTTACGCGCCTGTTATACTCTTTGAGTTTATTGTTTAAACGAGCAGTCGCGCCATATTGAATTTTTGCGCATGCGCACTTGCTCCTCTTATTTGTCTTTGATCCTCTAAAGTAAAGTTCCCTCAATAATGTGAAAACCACTAATGCCTCCAATATAAATTTCAAGCTTAAAGATCACAGGTTAGAAACGGCCCCCTCTGCCTTCCACGAATGATCCTCCTAAATTATAGGACGATTCGGTCTGTATGTGACGTACCTATCAAATTGACGCTGTATTTTCTCCGCTTTGTCTCCAGTAGCGTGGGGACTTGGTTAGAGGCAAAAAAGGGCGACCACGTCGGGGAGAATGTAATCACTCGCTGACAGAGCCGAGCAGAAATGACGAATCGAGTTAAGAGGGAGAGAGAGGGCGACAGATAGATAGATATTGAGAAGGGAGAGAGAGAGAGAGAGAGCACAGCGGTGTCGTACGGCTTGAATTAAACGTCGTTGAATCCAAAAACTATCCCGTTACTTCTTGCCTCGGCGGTGCACGAAGGTGCGGAACGAGAGATAATAAACGTGGCCGTCCAATGAAACTCGAGTAATATCCAGTATCCAGCAGCCGAGCAGCGAAGCCGCAACGAGATCGTAATGGCACTGCGGGGAACATTATGCCCGCGAAGATCGGTGACGAGCGAAGCCAAGGAATTGTTAAAAATTACGTCCCCGTAATCCATCGTCCCATTCGCTTCTCAACGCCAGAATTGCTATACCGAAGCAGATAACTCTCTCTCTTCTGTAATTCTTAAGTTCGTATCGTTAAAGTGATATTATAAGATTCCATTTTCCACGATTTATCAACATCTTGTAGGAATATTTTAATGGATACATTAATTAATTTCCTCTTTTTGTTGGTATCCTTTATTTTGGAGATGTATACGGTATATCCAGATGTGCTGCTATAGCAAAGGGTAATTTTAGTCTTTAATGTTTAATAACGGTGAGAAATAGAAATAGTTAGATTAACAGTAATCCAAAGTTAGTTTATCTAATTTGAGTGTACAAGGATGAAAATATTTGTCTCGCAGATATTTCATTAACTTGATAGTTTGTAAGACGAATTTAATATTTCAGACAGAAATGGTAGGTCAGATGTCTTCCTTTTCTGGAGCAAACGATTTTCAGAAAATTCATATATGATTTATAAAAAGCCACTAATTACTGGTTCCCTAGAAGTTTGATCAGGATGCTTCACAAGTATGTACATGTAATTTTTTTTTTTTTACACAGTGGTTTTATCTTATAGATTTCCGCCCTCATTGGGAAGAGAAAACCTCCCGACAAAATCTCTCTACGAAATATGTATTATATTTCCGCTCCATCGTTAGCCGGCCGGGGAAAACGTTCTCCCGGGGTTTGCAGAGGGAATATTATTTTCACGAAGTTCGCTCCTTAGCAAAACCAAGAAATCGCTGAAAAGTACGCTCCATCAATCTCATCGTTTCGATTCCATTCGCCGGGAAATTTTTCTGGGGCGTGATAAAATATCCGCATCGCCGTTAGTCAACACAGAAAGCGCAGGATCCGCGAGTGGAACGTTATTTCCGCGGGGCTTCTTCCTCGACGAAACCGGGAGATCGTTTGTTGATTGCATACGCCATGAACGTGCAAACGCGTTCCAGCCTTTGCGCAGTCTTTAATTACTAAGCGAGGCGCATGGGAGATGGAATAAGAAAAATCGACGAGCTCGCGTAATTCTGCTTGGAATCTTTCCGTGGATAGCCTAGGAAGTGGCTCGCTATTGAATCCCCCGATGTCTACGTATCTCTGTACTCCTATCGTTATGTGTTCAATTTTGAGCAGCGTCTGCTAAGGTCGTTAGCCCCGGGGCCCGCTATTAAACTCTATAGCCCAAGCTGACTTCCAAGGTAATGTGCCATTCACGTTCTCCGCTCAAAGTCAGTTACCGTTTTCTTGCCTGCACGTAGATCATTGTCAAATAACTCTGAAGCTTCCACCGTTAAACGGACTCCTATCGTCTTGATCTACGCCATATCCCACTCTGCTTTTCTGCCCCGGCGTTAATATCGTTAATCACTCCCCGAGCAGACCTGGAAAAAGTTCATCGCAACAAAAGCATGTCGATCAAGCGAGTTAAAGCACCCCGCCATCTCCACCCGCCCCGCTCTTATTTAACCTCCATCTCTCTTTCATTCGCAATGTAAGCGGACAAAGGGACCGAGGTTCGAGCAGGATTACAACGCGATTGGTCGAAAGGCGCATAGGTTGCAAGGAGTTAGCGCGTTTAAAACCGAGGCGAATTCTACGCGCTGTCGCGGATAATCCATCATTGTTTTTCCCATCCTCGGGCTCTGAGGAAGATTTATTAATTCCACGGTAATGCCGGTCGGTCCTCGTTCGAGGCGACACACTTGTGTCCGGAAAGAGCGAAATATTTAACGGCTTCGAGCATCGGCAATATTGGCATCAAATTATATCAATGAGCTCTCGAAGCGCGGGGTCGCATAGCTCGTTGTGGGCTACGAGCACTGGAGTGGTTGGAAGCTCGGATTTCCACGTGAAGGACTCGGGCTCGAATTCCGCTCATCACCTCTGGAGTTTTCCACGCTATGGGTGTACCGTACACTCGATTCGGAGCTCACCTTTACCTTTCAGGAATGCCGATTTCGCGCGTGTGCTCGTCGAGGTCTATCGGCCTTGCTGATAGACTCGTACACGCGCCTGGCAAACGTCTTTGGTCTTTGCGTTCGGAGCATGCAAAAATTCGCCGCGTTCGCAATCGAGTTGTGCATTCGGAAAAATCCTCCACGCGGCCAATAAACTCCGCCAACCACTGACTGGGATTTTATCGGCTGCGTATAATTAAACACACTCGGTGTATGATGGGGAACATTGACTCTTTGGAGCGTGGAATTTTCGGCGCGGCAAGAACTGCTTGCTGGGAAACTTGATTTGACAGAAAAAGACATGGAATGAAGTTGACGAGATGTGCCGCAAATTGCTGTGGGTCTGGATATCTCTGTATTTTAATACAAGCAGGTATATATACATAGATGTATCAATGACGTACATATATTAGTATTAAAAAAGCGAGACATCTTTTATCTTGTTATACATCAAAGAGTTAAGCAGCGATTTTCAGGCTGATGTTATAGATTTGTAGACAAATTATCTTGATAGACATCGGTGTATATTTCTAATTCCACTCTTTCAGCATACTAAAGCCATGGTTTTACCAAACCAGTGGTCTCTAAATCTTTTTAACTGCGTACTCCTATGGCGAAAAAAGTAAATGGCGCGTAATTAGTATCTCAACCCTCTCAAACCTGATTTTTATCTCAAAAGCAAAAGAAAAAAAATGTTTATCCCATATGAGGCACCACCAATAACATCACGTATTTCGAATAAAAACATACATATAAAGTTATTACACCACCTTTACTAAAAAGCACGCTTAAAGCTATAGTACACATATAACCACAGTCACAGCTTCAACCCTTTCCAGCCCAATGGCCATTTCCTCATACCAATCGAGCACCCCTCAATCGTCCTCCTCCAAAATCCCATATTCTTACTAAAAACCAATAACTTCAGCTCGGAAACCTTAACACCTCAACTCAGACATCGAAGTTCTAAGCCAGCATAAATCATAACACGCGTAAAACCAGCCCGAAGCCATGAAAAAAAAAACATAAATCCTTATCCAATATCCAAGGAAGAAAAACTCATCCCGCATCACTCCCAAACCAAAATCGTTCTCAACAACCTCTCCCCCTCCCCCCGAGGTATCGCCTCTCGTAGCCCACTTTCGAAGCCACCCAAGCAGACGGCCCTGATCGATCACGAGCATCCCTCAGCCGTCTTTGGCCACGCTCGCGCCATCCTCGCGCAAAAGTCCAAGGATCGCTATCCATCGCATCCTCCTCGAGCTCGCGGAGATCCTTTTGGGGCGTAACGAAATATCCAATCGCGCGCCGTCGTCATTCGGGGGAAGAATCCGGAGCGGCATCGATCCGGCCGAGATTACCGAACGCGATACGCCGGCGGAATGGGGCAGAGAGGGGGGAGGGGGAGGGGAGAAGGAGGGGGGGGGGGGGTCGGTGATGGAGAGGGCGCGTCAATTTTTTCGCGCCCTTAGGTCGAAGGAAGAGCCCCCCCCCCTGTGTTCTTCCGGCGACCGGCATTTTCCGTGGCAGCCGCGACGAGTACATTGGGATGGCTGCGTTTACCCCCACGGGCGATGGGCGCGCTCCGTAATTGGGGCAATTAAGGAGGAAAACGGATCAAGCGGGAAACAGCGGGAAATATAGCGAGTCTTCATTAAACATGCGTTTAACGCTAAATCGCGTTCTTCCCGCGCAACTACAATTTCCATTTCACGGAGTGGGGGGGGGGGGGTTGGTGCACCCTCGAGGTGCGCCTCGCGTTTAATTTGGCGATTAAGGCGGCGCGTTGAAGGTCGAATGGGAATGGTGGGATTTTTCTGGGGCGAAGATGCACGCGAGAGTTGGGAATGCGCGGCGCGTATTTGTCGAGCGTGTGCTCGGGGGCTGAATTGTGGTACTGTGGGAATGCGAATGAACCGTTTATTTGGTGAGTGGCCTAAGACCGTTTATATTCGAATCGAGATATTTGAGAGTTTGGGTTTCGATGAAATTCAAAATGTGCGTATAGGGTGTCGATGTGTTGCATCGGTTAAGTGTATCTGAGAGAGGAAAATTTATTATTTCTATTACAATAATAGCGATGATTAAATGGATAATATGTGTTTTCTTGGGGCGAATCAACTTAAGCCACTTTTAGAATGAACTGGTGGATCTTTTTATAGATTTTGAGAGAGCCCAGGTGCGTTCGACATAATTCAGAATGGTTCAAATTGAGAAAACAATACTCCATTTCTTTTATATTTCTTTACTACAGTTCAAAAATCCTATTTATGTAATTCATGAAACCTGACTATATAAGTAACATAACAATTTATTGCTTATTTATATTTTATGTGTGCGGGAGGAATTTGAAGAAGTCCTGGCGCTTTGGTGCTATATATCGTAATAAGTCCATCGTGTTCTTGTATTTCGCTGCTCTAATACATCTTATATTTTAATTTAAGCGATATTTTTAATTATTGAAGTAAGTGCGAAAATTTGTGTCTAAATATATCGTATTGTCTGAAGATATTTAATTGCAAAATGTTTATGACAAATAACTTAACGTTGTACAGGTTACTACGGTTAGTGAAAAATAATTGACAAATGTACTCAGGCCACTTTCAAAATAAACTGCTCACATTTTATTTTGAGGAAGAGATTGCGTTTAGCTTTACGGATAACAGGGAGCGTTGGAAATCAAAGGTACTTATAGGAATTGCGTAATTTATATACAATAAATGTTACAAGTGTGTAGGGTATTTATTAAACATACACCAAATCCCAAATTGCCGCCTTCCTGTGCAAATGCAATTGTGGTTTTACGAGGGTTGGCGGAATGGAAGATATCTCACGTTTAATTTGAGAAGTCGCCCCGAAATTCGCGTAGATTTTACGATAAGTACGTTTACCTAGATCCTGCTTGTAAATTAGAAACTCCGTATTGTGCAGATGGCATAACTAAACGCGTTCTCCAAAAACTGAGAATTTCCTGAAATACGTTCATCAGAACTTTCTCTGCCGCCTCGAGAAGTAGCTTTATTCTCATTAATTATCCAACATCACTTTAGGACGATTTCGCATGACAAATGCTGGTATATTAACCGATAAACCCAAAGTCTCCAGATCTTCGATGTGTCATAGGTAAATAATCTATTATATTCTATAATATTAGGTTCACCAAAAGTGTCTTTCAATATCTGCACACACCTACTTTATCCGTCCATGTTCATACAAACACGAAACCCAATTTATCAAATAGCACAGTCTTCATCTTCGGTCGTCCTTCAGCTGTATACAGAATTCAATAAAATAATACAAAACAAAAACCGTCCCGCATCTATTATTTCCTCATCTTAATAAAACAAAAGAAACTTTTGGGACAATCCAATACACCCATTCTCCCTTTTCAGCAGTCCAATGCGTCAGGAGATCCCGTCTCTCCCTGACAAACCCCATTTTTGGGTGATTCGATTTAGAAACGATCCCTGAGCGAAACTTCTTCCATGCCTTATCCACGTGTGCCGCGTATGTTTCGCGTTTCCAGCAGCGACACGTTTAAAGGTGATATTCAGCCGCGTGCGCGTACGCACATGTGCGTGCAGAAGGTCCCATCGGTGGGTAGGGGAGGTTGCGAACGGTCGATCGGGAGCTATGAATTTTGCTGTGCCGTTTGGAAGACCCCTCGGTAATCGATACCAACGTTACACACAATATGGCGGGCATCCCGCGCGCAGCTACTCGATCACGCTTCGAAAATTCGTCCTTCTCCCGCTTAATCCGTAATTATTGCACGTAGGTAGGATCTTCATTTGCCGTGAAACAGAGGCGGCTTGACTGCGCGGGCAATTTGGCTAATTTGTTGTAATTGCTCCAATTGGTACGACGAAGGAGTGGTGGGGGTTGGGGGGGGGTGGCTAGAGAGGGAGGAGAGGGGAGGAGGTAGGAGGAATAGAGAGAAGTGTAGTGGCTCGAGGAAAACATCTGCGTCTGTGTCGTACAGCGAGTTACTGCGAGAGAAACTGAAAAGCCGAGGAGATCGAAAGACGAGTTCATTCGGCAACCCGTCGCATCGCCCTAACGATCGCAGCCCGTATTTCGAGTTTTGCGCTTACTTGTCTGCACTGTATCTGAGTAAACCGCCATTGGTATTCGTCGGCCTTGGGACGACGCGTGGAGCCAATCAGATGCGAGGGTACATTCAATTTGATACGATCCACACACCCATTGGATGTTAAGGTGCTCGTAAGGACGAATCGAGTATTAAACGTTTTATAATTATAATGTAGGGTCCTCGAGTAGTCTTGAATATCCAAACGGGGTAATGGTTTTGATTGAGGATTTTTTTCAATAAAAGCTGAACGCAGGTATTGTCAGTATTCCGGCTATTCTCTTCTTCCGCGATGAACGTGGAATGAAAACAAATTTGGGTCTTTTTCCTTGTTATTCTCCAGTGAATCAGAACCTAAGGTATTATTTATAATTGTGTAATCGTTACCAACTGCAAGGGAAATATCACCGTTGTGTTTGCGCTTTAAACTAAAATTGACCTCGATCAAGACCATTACCCTGCTTGGATATTAAATGTTTCAATTTGATACATTCAGCGAGAAATATGCGATGCGAGGGTCAATGAGAACAAGACATGCGACGTTTCGCGAATTTAATCACGGTGACTGAAACGTACGTACCTGTCGTTACTAGTTCAAGCTGTATCATTGCAGAGGCGCAGTTACGTTTTCGCATGGGAAAGTAAAAGAGTCACGACGCGCGTGTCACGAATTTTCTCGATTACGGGGGATTAATTACTTGTAGGCCAAGCGAACAAAGATGCGCGATAAAAATTTACAGCGGTTTAGAGGGTTATTATATTAAAGGGCGGGAGAGGCGAGGAGCGGCACGCAACGCGTTGTGTTCTCGGCCGTCGGCTTAATGGTGATCACGAACGATCATAAAGTTCCACCGGGGCAATTACAGTCGCGGTGTTTTTCCTGGTGAAAATCACGGAATACCGATGGCGATACTAACGTTCGTGTGCGTGAAAGTCTTGCACCACCTCCATAAGCCCATAGAAGTTACGATATTATTAGCGAATGGATTAGGTTTCAGCTTTCTGGCGGATGATTCGACTTTGCATACTGTCCATCATCTCTGAATAATTTTCCAATTAAGCTGTACGCAGCAAATTTGACGGTTTGAAGTCCACCTTAAGACGTAAAATTTTAGACTAAATACGTTATCATTCGATACGAAATACTTGATAAACAAAAATTATTTGTTCAACCTTCAAGGATTTTGTGGCATTCTTATATTATCATATTTTTTAAAACCATTTTTTCTTTCTTCACTCCTTAATTATTTAATGATATTGCAAGAGATATTCATTCTAATACTTGTAAAGATATCTTCATGGTCCATGTGCATAGTAAATGAAAATATTCAAGGATGATGGATCCAACGAGAACCTGAATCCTTCCATTAGAACTCTGGACTTTCATATACAGTACCATTTCAGAAGCATTTTCCCAATCACGATTCACCGCCATAACACACTCGATTAAACCGGTTCAACCGCAGATATTCGGTGTACAAAGCTTCTCGAATTTAACACTGCCATTACCATAGCCTCATTAACCAATTATACGTTTACTCACTAATCTTTTATCACGACTACTGTTTATCCCCCAGCGATAATACCAGGAATATCCTCAGCGATTCAACTCAAACATCAATCTTTCCAGCGCGCTTCCGTGAGACAGCGTAAAACCTTCGACCGTCGTCGATCGTCGAAGAAACTCTGAAACTGAGCTACGGTGGTGTAGTGGATAGAAGCTTAGACTTCCATCACCTCCATCGCCCATTACCTCTGGTCTTTCCACGTGATACGTATACCGCAGCTCTGGTAGTTCGCAATCCACCTTAAAACGGTGAAACCCATCCCAAAAAAATCTTGGCGGTCGGTGCCAAAAATAAATGTAAAAAAAACCCAGTATGGAGATCCAATTAATTTCATCGAGCGCGCATCCATGGTTTGGAAATCGTTGTAAATGAAAAGCGATTGGCTTTCCATTAACGGATAAACAGGGGTACCTTGCGCAGGTGGCGGGTGCAGGGTGGAAAAGGGGGTGGGTCCAAGTCTGGTGGGTACAACAATGGCTATTAAGATACCATCGTGAGCGACCGCAGCCAATCTGGCCGAACAGAAACCGACTTTGTGGACTTCCTGATTGCCGCTGACGTTATAATCGAACCTTTCGATTCGTATTCCCGGGCGCATTGCCGCGATAAAGCAGTCAGGCGCGAAGGGTGGGCCCAAATCTTCGGGATGGAGGAATTAATTCGCGTAATTTCTACTAATCGTCGCCTTAGCTTCCGGCAACGCGGCCGAAGTTACGCGCCTGGTATTACGCTGCCGCACTGAGAACTGTGCGAGGCCTTTAGATTTATTAATCCCACGTACAGCAAACGCGCGTGAAAAGTTTATCCGCTGGTCGCGATCTTGGGTCGAATAATTTATGGTTATGAGTCTTGACCTGCGCTGCGATGAAAGAATAAGGGAAAGGCTGAAGTCGAAGGGATCACTGAGTTTCTGTATGAATATACTGGAAATAAACGTCTTTCTTGTGCATTAATTTCGAGCACTCACTCTAAGGCCATTTGGTCGAGTACCTACTCTTTAAAATAGATCACGTAGCACCAGAGCTACAGTACAGATATCGCATGGAAATAAACGTTTTTTTCCACGTAAGATCTGCTAAATCGATTCTTCCCCATGCCACGATGCTGAACAAGAAATAAAAGGAAAGTACAAAAGGAAAGTGTTCTCCGCTGAGTCGCCCGTCTGTTTTCTGAAAAACTAAATCACGATCCTCTCGGTTATATCGCGATGCCTCGTGTATACTGTACAACACCAGCAATGCCGAATGGAAAACAGTGCGATATACCAGAGCTTTATTTAAGTATACAATTCCGTGTACGTAAGAATTTCGTGCACCTCGATCGAAGCTCATCTTGAGATAGAAAGCAAACTCGCTGAACGTCGGTTGTCTAAAGCGGAAACGAATATAGTGCTCTTTGTTCCTTCTCGTCCATGTCAAGGATGATTTGCTGATCCGCTCTAACCGGACGTTTTTCGCCCAGCTTTATGAGCAGCACACGACACTAAATTCCTCGACCCTTTTTCGGATCGGCCCGTATAATGCGACGAAGCGACGTTACGGAGGCTCGAGTAATAAATTGCATAGGAGGCGGTCACGCGAGGGAAATTCTGATACAAACCGAATACGGGGCGATCGAGGGAGGAAGCTTTTTGATGCCCTGGGAAAGCAATTCTCGGGTATTCAACGTGCGCAGAGATATCGCGGTATCCTGGAAGTTTTCAGGGTGAGCTTTGCATCTCTAACTACTTTTCCATCCAGCCCTCTCTTAAACCGAACGATTTCAGACGCTGGGAATTAAACATTTAACGACTCGAGTAGTCCTCCGCCAATACTGTCGACCGGCTTTGAATTCTTTCACGCACGAGGTAGACTCGGCGGTTGGAAGCCTATTTTGAAAGGTAAATCTTACTGATTAGTATTAAAAATCAATGTCTTTACATTGGACGATGATCGTCGTGGAATCTATCGTCGAATCTAAGCGGTCTATTATATAAGCATGATACACGTATTTATTGTAATACGAATTGGCGATGAGTTTTAAAAATACTTCATATTGCTATATGTGTTCCTAACCTCATCGCTCCCTGTCAATTCGAGAACAAGAAGTGATTCTTGGTCTAACAGAGTAATATTTCACGGTTATTTTAATTCTTCATCTGCTCTCATGGAATTAGAATTTCAGTCCTTTCAGGGTTCCCAATATAAATTTAATTTCACGATTTATAAATCATTTAATAATCAAGCCACACATTAGAGGCTAAAAATGATTATTATTCCACAAAAATAGGCGATGTAGTCCACTGATACTCTAACCTCGTAAAACCAAATGCAGAATTAAAATAACCGCGAACTATTCCTCCGTGAAACCAAGAAAAACCGCTTGTTCTTAAAACTTCGTATTCCCCTTAAATCCACACACCACGCACCGTTTTTCTCGCGCTACCCAGAAACTTTTCCAACGGCGCCATTTCAGTTTCCAAAGGTACCTCCGACATTCGATTTGCGCCATCGAATTACAACGTCACACCAGGGCTGATACGAGACCGTTAAGAGTTAATAACCTGGCACCCAACTTTCTATCGGATTAAACAACCATCTTGGATTTTGTCTAACATCATCGACGTATCCGCGGAGAAATCCAGGAGGTAGCTGCTCGTATTTCTCTTTCCCCCTCCCCTGCCCCCGGCCAGGGCCGTCCTTTCGATCCCTGCTTCGAGAATCCCCCCCTCCCCCGGTTATCCGGTTGTGCGTTCCAGCCGCGCGTATTCTAAATTCCCATAATCCAAAATTCTATCGGATTAAACAAGTCGGGCGGAGGAGGCAACTCGCAAAGCCAGGCCACCGTATATTATGCGCGCACGCGTGTACGAGCACCATAGGGTCGGGCAGCGGCGAATAAACTTCGCCGTTGTATACGTACACGGTTTATATATATTCAAATCGCACGGAACCAATATATTCCCGTCCCGGCCGAACCGCAGCCAGTGTACCAGGAATAACGACGAGGGATTGGACGTCGTTGAAATAAATATATAAATATATATTCCGCCCCCCCCCCCCCCTTCTCATTCCCTTCCTCCGCGCAGCGAGATGGGCGTTTTTGGCGGCCACGGTGCTACCGGCTTATATCCCTTTATCACGGCACCGCAACATTCTTACCCGATGTGGCCCCTATTATTTTTATTCGCACGCAACGCCTCCCTGGAAATAGCCGTTGGGGCAAATCGCGTGAAGAAGGGAGCCCGCCGAGAATGCTTTGCGCCGCAGGTATTCCGTGCAAGGTGGCCTGAAAATCGCGAGAGAAACGGGCTTTGTCTTATTCGATTTTTGGCATCGGGCGTCTTAACACACTGGCGTCGGATGAGGCGTGTATAAGTCGTGCGTGTTGTATGCTCTGTGTGCCGAACGACGCGAAAGTACGCCATTGGGATTTTTGGATGTCAGTCTTAATAGTAGTGTAACACTTGTCAGAGGAAATAATTATTTTTTTCGGTGAGAAAATTGAACTTTGAGGAGAAAGTATTT
The DNA here is from genome assembly GCA_038496175.1 of Ampulex compressa. Taxonomy (NCBI): domain Eukaryota; kingdom Metazoa; phylum Arthropoda; class Insecta; order Hymenoptera; family Ampulicidae; genus Ampulex; species Ampulex compressa. The sequence continues at coordinate 22,696 of JBCFXI010000373.1, read as the reverse complement.
TAGGGGTACTTGATTAGTAGAAGTAGATTATACGGATGATGCCAAATGGCGTCATTGGGTTGGAAAGGGTTAGGAAATATTTTAACTCGGTTGAGTTCTCTGTATAAATATTAATGTAATAGTAAAAATTAGATACGTTTTTTTACTTTTAACAGAAATTGGGGACTCTTTTGATAATCGAATTTAAAAGATCGTAGATTGTGATAGAGTAATTTGCTACATACGTATCTCAAAATGTCGTTGAGAAGTGTGATTTGTTAAGAAAGCTGTGGTGGTTTTTTGCTGATGTAACGGGATCGAGTGGAAACACGCGAAGCCTCTTCGTACCCACGTAAAGCGAACCATTGACTATATTAAAAATACCAAAATGATATTTGTTATTCAAACCTGGATTTCCTTTATATGGAAGTCAGAGTTTTTATCATTTTCCGCTTTTAATATGGAGCAGTATAAAGTACCTGGTTGCTTAGCCAAGCACGGCCGTACTACGTATATGCATATTAAAATTGAGTATATATGGCGAATTCGAGGTTAAATGACCGCACCAATTAGAGCCGAATATGAAACAAACAAGGAAAGATAATTCACGCTACCGTCGTCAAAATCTGACGTTTTGTGCGGTACGGATTCACCCAAACTTTCGTTCCAAGAGCGTATCGCGAAAATCCATTTTGATCCTTTAGATTGAACAATGGAGCGTTATAATTATCGCGAGTTTAATGAGTCGTAATAAGAAGAAAAATACTGCATTCGGGCGTCCGATTTCCGTGGCGCTTTGCAAATGTATAAAAAGTACCGCCGTGATAAGCTGGCTATTGGAATTTAAACATTCATACTTTGCGTAATATTCTAAGGGAAACGTTATTACCCTTTGCACAGCTACGAGTAATTATAAAAAGCGGGATAAAATAGCGCATTTTTTTAGCATTTATACGTGAAATTTATTCCAAATCGTTGTGCGCGAAATCACGCGATTTTCATATTCTTCCGTATGTAATCCCTCCTCCCGAGCTTTGACTGCATTTTTATTTTGGGCAATTGCTTTGCATTGCTAATTAAAATCTGCGCCTCGCATAAATGCAAAATAATATTGAAAATATTGGCAGCGAAGCTTGTACACATTACGAAATACCCGACAGCAGGCTTGTAATTAATGCCGGGTCTAATTAAGATATATCAATATTGCGATAATTAGCGAAACTGTAGAATTATTCTAGAAATTTCTCATTATTTTACGTCCCTACTTGCGGAGCTTATAATAAAAATGAATATCCCTCTGCTGATTAAAATTACCTATCCAGAACCGGCGAAATTGTAGGAGGAATGAAGTGGATACAACGTGCAAGCATGGAACGCGAGAAATACCTTGAATTACAACCTTGAACTGTGTAAGGTGATATTAAATCATTATATAATAATCAAAAGATACCCTTATAAAGATGATTTCCTTAAACCGTAAACGCCTAATGCGGATTAAAGACTGCGTGAGAGAAAGGCGCTATTTTTATCGCGCCTGGAAAGCTATTCTCGGAACAGGCCTGCGTAACTAATGTATACATTAAACATATGCGCGTACAACACAAGGGACGAATATAAATGACGAAGCCCTATTAGGCCTAGAAAGTAATCTTTTTTCCTCTCTTTTTTCTTTCCCTTTTTTTTTTTGAGCTAATGATGTAAGAGGTCGAAGTCCATTAAATAAATAAAAAAAAGTGCTTTTTTGGGCAACACATTTCGTCCTGTGTATATAATAGGCTATAGTACGCGCAGGTATACCAATATACGAGAAAGAAATACGTACTTACTAAAGGCATCGTGCGCAAGCGGTAAGCGCATAAGAAAATCCGCACACACTCAATGTAATGCAATACTAACTAAGGGGAGCGAAACTAAAACCCATTCGAGTTGGAGTAGTGCTGACAATGCGAATCGAGGAGTGGGGCAGGTTGGGCAGGGGTCCGCGGATGAATGTGGTTTTGAGAAGCGTAATAAATTCTCATCTCCTTAATGACAATCCAGCCCTCCCGATTTTTGTCTCGGGTGTCACAAAACCGCACCCCGCTGGACGATTATTCTCAGCGCCGCCACGCCCTTCGCGCTACAATCGTCATCCGGTGGCGTAATTGTAAGTTGTACCGCGCTTTAAAACGCGTCGAAGGGCGAGGAAGAAAGGAGCGGAAGCTGGGAAAGGTAAGGAGAGGAGCGGCGAGCCTGCCAGCGGAGCGTGGAAGGCCAGCCTCGAATCTAAATTCTTTATTTTTCAAGGTGCCAGAGCGGGGATCAAGAAAGTATCACGATTTATTCCGCGGCGGCACCGTGCTTTTTCTAGGTTTATTTGAACCTCGGTGTTTAGATAGGGAAGGATCTTCAAAATGTTCTTTATTTTTCGCGTGACCAAAACGAGGAGCGAGGAAAGTGCAACGGTTTATTCTGCAAAGTTCACTACGTTTTCGCAAGGTTTATTTAAACTGGCGCGTTTAAGTGGTGCGAGATTCCCGGAAAATTTTTTTACTTTTCGCGCAGGAAGAAGGAAAGTTGGGAAGTTGAGTCGATTAAAGTATCAGGATTTCCTTCCCAAAGCTACCGTGTGTTTTTGAGATGTTTTAAAAGCTTCGCTCTTAGATAGCGCAAACTGCTTACGCAAAGAAATTAGTTCGGGACTTTGCGCGATGGTGTACGTTCTTGCCGAAAGGAAAAAAGGTAATAAACAAAATCGTGTTCATAGAGTATCAACGACGAAGCCTATAAATGATAAGCTTAACATTCAACGACCGCATTTTAACCGACAATATACATAAACGCGCGGGATAATCGAATATCCATGGCTGTAATTCGAAGCTCAACGCGCATGCGCAGAGTGAGCCTCGATGATTCAAATCCGAACGTTCCTATACATCCAGGATCCAAATTAAAAATCACCGGTTAGAATTCGAATCACGATGAAAACTGGCGCGTAGAAGGATAATAAAGTGAACAAATATCGCTCCAGAAAAATATTATCCACACTCACAATTTGTCTCTGGCGAAATCCAACTCACGATCGCCGCTTGTATCCCCGGCTCGTTGATGGCCGATAATTATAATCAATAAAATTGACGGCAACATTAATATAGTATTAATTACACATATGACATCCGATTCGTACAATTTAACAGTACGAACGGCGGAGCGGTTCGACAAACACGGGGCCGTGTGTGGTCGGCGGATCCACCGCGAATGACAACACGTAACTCGTTCTAGGTACAAATTATCGCTGGCTTCGCGACCGCCAAAAGAGCCGCGCACGACACGTAGACAAGTACATTTAATTTAATTATGGGATTTCATAATTAACAGCTCTCATTACCGCCGTGATTGCACCGCACCATTTCGCCCCCTCCCCCCTTTCCATCCGGACAGCGCAGTGACACGACTCCTCTCCCCATTTTCGCATCTCATTTTCGGTTCGCCGTGAAAGTTGCACGCGCATAAGGATAGGCATTAAACGTTATGCGGCCTCGCTAATGTCCCGCCTTTTTCGAGTTTTTTTTTCTTTTTTTTTCCTACTTTTCTCGTTCGCGGCAAAACGAGCCGACGCCGCGGTGCGATTGGGATTATGAAGCCCTCGCGCGACTCGGCTGCTGCATAATGTCGATGCGCTTCAGCCGGCCGATTGAGCGGTATTCGTTTTAATTAACCTCACGGCGTACGAGGCGATAACCGTGGATCTCGTTCCTTGTTAATCTCGTTGAAATCGCGGACTTTGGATATGTAGGATTGTCCTTTGAGTTTCAGTTAATTTCGCGCTGCCACTACTGAAACGCAGGAGGTTATTACACGTGCATTTGAGTGCATTGTGGTTGATGGTGGGAAGGATTAAATAAAATGAGATACACAATACGAGTATCGAGTGATTATTGAAGTCTGATGCTCGGTGAATCTCGCGTATAATCAAGAGTGTTTTGATTTTTATAAGAATATGGCAGTAATCTTTCATCTAACAGAGCAGTATTCCACACTTATTTTTACTCGAGTTCACTCACGTGGATTACTTGTGTGGAATAATCATTTTTGACCACTGGTGTGTGGCTCAATTAGTAAATAATTTCTGAGTTATAAGACTGAATTAAATTACACATTAGGTTTTTGTTGTACTTTTCTTCGACTCGAGTCTGAAAAACTCTCGAGTATTAGCGTACGTGTAACAACAATGTTGTTAGATGATAATAAGTACACAGTTCCTTATCTTAATTCATTCATCACGCGCTGTTAGAACTCGAATCTGGAATCTCGTGTCACTTTTAACGTTTAAATTAATGCGATTGATCGTTAAAAAATCAACTATTTAAAAATCTTGAAATTTTACATGTCTAAAAAACAGCATAGCATTTGGAATATTTCATGTTCACACAGTGTATCGTGAAAGGAATATTTTCTATTCGGAATACCCTTTTAACCAAGCTTTAAACCAACAAAAATGTCCGCTCATTTATTGGTATCGAATTTTGATTTATTTCCAGCGGAATGCAATTATATACAGAAACGGGATACGCATTAAAAGGCCCCTGATGATTCTAAAAAAAATATTTCGCTCGTCAAACATTTATTATCTAGCCTGTATCAGATTCGTACAATTCGAAATTCCATTGCAAAGCGCGAGCTGGACAAATTGAAACAAATTCGCTCGGCCGACGTTGCGAGCACGTCATATATAATATTTCTGATCGGCGGCGTCGCTTATAATTCCGATAATAACTAGCGGAGAAGTTGTCCACTTATGCTGGTCATTTAAATCGACGCGGTAATAATAATTAATAACAATGGGTCGGTAACGATAACGTCATTAATTTGCGGAGGAGTATCGCCGGTAATGTTTTGATCGGCGTGGCCTGAGTGACGGGAAAATTGCTTTAAACGTTACGGCCGGGCCGTGACACTGACGTTTGTTCTAATACACCGCTAATGTTGCTTTCAAGCCATTTAGTAGTTCACGTCGGGCTCGTTGCCTAGCATCGATATCGAAACTTCCAAGGAGGCTCGCGCACCTGAAACGGGGGTAATCTAATTCGTGTCGCTACAGCGACTTCCACGACGAAGAGTATCGCGATAATCGTTAACCCTCCAATGCCCACATTTTTTATCTTCGCGCAAAAAGTTTTCTGATACAATTGAAGACCGCTGATAAGAATTCTGTATTCAAATGTTGGCTATGGATATACTTTCACTTGGTACATTTGCTAAAGGTATGCCCGCCTTGAGACAAACTTGGGCAGTTATGTCAAAAAAAAACAGTAGTATTATATGCTATTAAGCGTGATCCGTCTTGAGGATCTAGAGTCTTGTCTAGTCTTCTAATCTAGTCTTGAGGAATTAGGGGGTTAATATCGATCGCGTCTTATGCGGGCAGATTGTCTAAAGTTCGAAAAAATGGATAAAAAAGTGAAGTATATACTCTCCTCGCGATAAGGATGTTGATTTTTATATATAGTTCAATATCTAAACGTGTTTTCTCATTGCACGGTTGTTATTTACAACTTATATCGACGAGGACACCTTGTCTCGCTGATCTTAGCACTCAATCTACCGGCTAAAATGATCACTGGGTTATTTCTTTGGAAAATTGTGGAACTTTGAGACGAGGCACTTTCTAAGACTTTACACAATATTATTATAGCGTATACATCAATGTATTAAGCTATTCACATTTTTTTTATACCCCCTTTTTCTTCAAAGATATATTTAGCACACGTATATATAATACAAAAAGTCACTAGCATATTTAGTGTTAAGACACGATACCTAGAAATCAACGAGACATAACTTCTTCTTCCGCCCTTTCACCGATCCATGTGATTATCATAAAAAATCCCCTTCCACTCAAATAAAATTATACAAATAACGACAGATAATTTAACATTACGCCTGATCGAGTATCCTCAAAGTCTCTTTACCTTTCTCCCAACCACTCCCTACGGATACAATTCCCCTTTGACAGGACAACGCTTATAGTTTGAGACATTAAAACGCGGCTAACTGAATATTTGTTTCGGCAGACAGCGGCCTGACAACCGCAGAATAACGGCGGGGCGTTATCGAGGGCAGTTTTGGTCGCCGATCGGGTTTCCGGCTCGACGAGTCGGAGAATCATCGATGTTCGGGCGTGGGGAAATTACGCAAAGCCGGGTTTACACCAGCCGATAAGATCACCGCGGAAAATCCATCTCCATTGCAAATTCCCGCTTTGGATCGTCTTTGAAGGGCCATACATTGCCCCGAAGATAATCTCCCTTCCTCCCCCCCCCCTGCCCCCGCAGCCACTTTGCGAGCGCTAACGAAGGATGAAGGTTTAATTAGAAAGATAAGCGCGCCAATAATATCCGTTGTCTAGCCAATGGGAAAATTTCAGTCACGCACTTATCCGCATGGTAATTGGCTGGGAAAATCATGGACGTTTGAGTGGCAGCGAAATGACATTAAGCGTTATGCCAGGCCTCCGCTCGCATGCCAATAGTCGCGATTCCTTTTCCGGCGCTTGCTTCCGTGAAGCTGCATCGACCTACGGTGAACCGGCGACATCCCTCTGGCGGTTGAGCTTTTTTTTTTCGATTATTCCAGGTTTTTTTTTTTATCTCGATTCGTTGGTAACGCGATTGAATAGTTTTACCGTTTGGACGGTTTCTTTCTACTTGATTTGTTGCAATTCGTGGAGTCGAGATACGTGTAATGTTTTGCCATGAGTTTGAACGATGGTGATGAACATTTAAGGGATAATGGAGGAGGAACTGTTGCTTCGTTATATTCGCGGGCAGGAATATCTCAAATTTTATAGATTAAGGAAAAGGATCGTTGTTGTAAAAATATTGAGCACAATTTAACAAGTGCTACGCGAGTTTAGATCTCTATAAATTCTGGTGTCTCCCGGAAACATTTGACCACGCTTGTGTGGATCGATAAATAAATCCAACGAAATATTAATTCAATTGCACTATAATATTAAGAAAAATGATTAACAAACAAGTATAACAGGATCGCATAGGAGACAAGGCGTAAAAAAAACCGGACTATTGGGTAACTGGACCACGACTCGAATCCAGGACCTTCCCTTTATAAAATAAAAATCCTAAAATGAATTTTGAAGATTCGAGATCCTAAAATGACTTTTGACCAAAACCGGATAAAAAGAGCTCCATCATTGACAACATCACTATAAAGCTAGGCTCACGATATCACCTCAAGAGCGATCCACGATGTGTTCGCCGTAGAAAGTGATCGATAAGAAATTCGTAGGACGGGGTGGTTCGAGTAATTTGTCGGGGGTGTGGCTGTCGGTCAGCGCTATATCGCCAGGGTTAAGTTCGCGGCTCGGCCGCGATAAAGGAGCACAAAGTCCGCGGCATAAAATTCCGGTCACGCGCCGATCCAGGTGGCGATGACCGGGCAAAATCATGGACGTTTGAATGGCAGGAAAACGACATTAAGCGTTATGCCAGCCGGTACGCGCTAATATCCGCCCCCCTCGGCCACCCCCGCCCGCCGCGCTTTTAACATTCGTCTCGTGCGTCCACCAGCGTCGAAGGTAATAACACGACAGCTGCAGCCCTGGCCGCGCAATAATTCTGGCTGCGGCATTACGTTAACTCGTTTTTAACCACCGCACCGACGTCCATCTTGCCCTCCACGCACCGCCTTCCTCGTGTACGCGCACGTAAAAGTGGCGCGGCCTGCTCACTGATTCGAACCCCCGACCTTTGCGCTGCCAAGCGCTTCGTGCGCCCTTTTTTTATTTTTCGTTTTCCCCCTCCCCCCCCCCCTTTTTTTTCTTCTCGTTTTACTGTGCTAGGGATTTTGCAGTCCGCCCAAAAGGGAGCATCGGCTAATGGAATCCTATGGGATGGAATGTAGGTAGGAAAATGGTGTTAGCAGGAATATGGTTCATTGACACTGGAATTGGCACTGCATTAGGACAAATGTTTATTGACACTAGAACCAGTAATACACTAGATAGAACGTTTATTGACACTATATATACTACTTTCGAGGTGTATTTAAAATACCACATATATCTTTAAAGGAAAGAGAGAGCAAAAGGGGAATGCTGATTAATTAGGTCGGTAATTTCTTTAAAAAATCGTTGCGCCTTAAGACGATACACTTTCTGAGATTTGCCATGTACTGTAAATCTCAGAACTGAGCATTGCATGAATTTCATTGCAGTGGATATCATTATATATGATCGTTTTCAATTTCCCTTTGCGCTCCCCCTTTTTTTTTAAGATATATATATGGTATTTCAAATATGTCCTAAACGTGGCTGATAATCCTAGTGTTAAGAATAAACGTGGTATACGTAAATATATCCAGAAAGTGGCTCGTAGGTTTAATGTTAAATACGACTCGGTTTACCACGCTCATTGTTTTTTTCTATCAATGTATGAGTACGTAGGTAAAAATATACCAGGCGCCATTTTGTCTCTCTGCATCGTTGGCATCGTCGACGTTTGGCTGACAGAAGGGAATGTGATAAAAGGAAGAAGGATCGTAAATACGTGCAGTACGTGAGGATAGGGATGAAATAGAGTTTTGCCTGCGCATTTTCGCGCATTGCCTAGTTCTATCCTCTCGGTGCTGTTTATCGGGCAAGAAAAACGTACGAAAAGGTGGGTGTCGCAACGAATTGTACGTGATGGATGCTGAGGGGGTCAAAGAAGCGCGTCTCGAGAGAAAAGAGCGCGGCGTGTCAGCCACTGGAGGGGGAAGGTTTCTCGCGAGATGGTCCCAGCGTGGACAGCTCTGATATACATCGGTGGTTTTCGCGAGGCACCTTAGGTGACTTAGTGTTCAGCTTACATCGAGAAGAGTGAATTTTTATGGATGGTCGAGTGTCAAAAAAGCACACGTTTTTTTATCTTCCATTTGTATATCGGACGATATATGGACCGTTTATTTTGAAAGTGATGTAAGTCCATTTGAAAAAAAATGAGATATCACGCGATTTATGCTTAATTTAGCGTAAACTTTTTGTTTATAACCAGTCAGTATTTAATACTTAAAAAAAAGAGCAACGCTTTGTTCAATTTAATATTAGCCGATAAAAGATATTGCGTAGGCATTGATTATGAAAGTGGTGTAAGTTCAATTTCGATAGACAGGTGGTAAGATCGGTGGCTACTGCTTTTTACATTTGTACGATATACAAGTGGAAACATTGCCACACTCGGTAATATTAACCGATATTTTTCGATCGACAAATATGCTAACCTTTGATTTTCTCGAAATAAGAGAAAATGGACTCACACCACTTTCAAAATAAACGGTCCATACAATTGGATGACACTTTTAACTTTAACCTTTCGCCATCTAACAGTGACGATTCTCAGCATTTCCCTCCAACTGTAACTTGTATTTAAAAACTTGCATAATTAGTACTAATTTATCACCTAAAATGAAGCATAATACATACTTTCATTTCCTCAATAAATAGTTAACGTTCCGCTCGAATTACCAATGAGGAATCTAAATATTCGCCCAATCGATACCGCCCAACTTTGCTCGAACTCATAATTCACTGTCTAATATTTAGCACTGCTCTCATTATTCCATCCAATAAAAGGTTTAAGCATAAACGTCAACGCGTTTTACAAATCCTCGACGTCCTTTATTTTCAAATCGACCAACGCCACTACGAAGACACCGCTTACATTTCCTCCCGCCATTCTCCAAACCCTAACGCGCATTCGATCGCGCCCACTTCGAATCCTCGGTTATCAATCGATCCGTCCAGTTTGCGAGCAGGAATAACGCGCGGCCAATGGCAGTCAGCAAGACCTACGAGTTTTAAAATGCAGCCCATTAGGTCCCACTTTATCCCCAGCCCTCCATCTCTCCGCGTTCCCGCTGATTTAGGAATCGCGCCCTGCTTTTTGGAAAAAGCCTCTCCCGGCAAACGAGGCCCGTTTTCTTCGTTACCCTGAAGCACTTCCCGGCTCTCAGCCCCGGGCCGCCCTTCAAGGTCTCACGGCGTAGATTCGATAACGAGGCAGCTTTGACGGTAATCAAAGCTCTCGAGAGCGTTGTTTGTACGGGCCTGCTCGCTTCATTTCGAATTCCCTTTCTCCCGCCGGGGCCGCGCGATTTTTTCGCGTCGGACCGTAAAACGCGAATTTTCCACAGGCCGCGGAGAGAGGCCGGGGATCCTCAAAGTGATTGAGCTTTTGTTATCCGTCCGAACGATTTCATTGGGTCATCGCCGCGGATCGATCGATCGACCGCAATTAGCGCCAGAATGGGGAAGTGAGCTGGCCAGGATTTTCAATCGGCTACGCCTCCTCCTTCTCGCTCTGTCTGGCCCTTGGAATCGGAACTCTTGAATTTTTGGTTGAAAACAAAAAAAAAAAGAGCGATGTGGGAGTTGAGTTGTTGGTTTTTTTTACTGTTTTTTTTCCCTTTTTTGTTCTATCTTTGCTTCACTTTCAGCGCAGACTGCTAAGGTCGTTTTAGGTTTGGGATGTATTTATAGGTGTGTATGCACTCCCAAACTGGTTGCTGGCTGTCGATTTAAGGAGAAACTTATTCTTGGTTCGACAGAGCAATAATCACAGGGTTTTTTTAACCCTCCATCTCGGTTTATGGAGTTCGAATTTCGGTTGATATAGTCGACTATTTGTGTGGAATAATAGTTTTCGACTACTGTTGTGTGCTTCAATTGTTAGATGATTTGGACATTTTGTAATTAAATTAATGTTAGAAAATTGTAAAGCTTCAGGCGATGATTTAAACCGTATTAAGAAAATTGGCGTGGAAGAAAATCGAACTCGTACTTTTACTAAAATCTTAAATAAACTTAAATAAACATTGACGAATAAGTATATTCCCGCTTTAAGCTTTTATAGCAACACACATATCGGATAAGAAATTATCTTGAATTTATTATGAGTATTAATCTTTTTCTTTTTTTTTTTCTTTTTCTCACACTTGATAAAGTGTCGTCCTTATTAATGGAATGTGATTGATCGAATATAGAACATTGATAGTCCTGGAAGTTGGAGTAATAATTGGTGTGGAACTTGATTTCTCATAAAGATGGTATTTAGTACCTCGTTATTTATACACACGTGTTCGATGATCCAAGTTTTTATGAGGGTAATTTATTTTCGTTATTCGGCGGTATCATGAAAATATCCTGGTGCAGATCCGATATTTCATTGTATTTTGATTGTTTGTTCTGTTATATCGGCAGTTAAAATTTCCGCCAGGTAATTCAGATATTTCCCGATTCGGTGGATATAATTTAATTTGATGTTCAATATTAAGCTCAAAAAAAAAAAAAAGAAAGAAGAAGCGTTTGGGAAAATAAATAAAAATTATCGAGGAGCTTTTAATACGCCGATAATCTCTACAGTGAAAGCTGTTAATGGCTTGGTAAATATAAATTTTAATAGAAGTACACCCGGCCTCTCATAGTTCATAACGATCCCTGAATATCTTTTTGAAAGCAATATCGAATTGCGAGATATTTTAACGATCGAAGTTTTGCGTTTTATTGTGGGAGATTCGAAGTTCTGTATCTATAAGCACTCATCGTCTAAACCGGCGATCCCCTTTTACTCGAAGCAAGATTCCACTAACTCGATTACCGCTGCTCCAAACGGTTTCAACCGTGGCACGATTAATTCGTAATCCATAATTCATAATTAGTTGCGAAGCTTAACAATAGTACAACCTTATCGAACGATAATGACGCCCGGTGTCCCGTTCGCAATATGTCCTTATTATCCGCGATGCATAGATCGTGCCATATTTCTCGTTGATATTCATATAAATTGTAAAATTTCGAATTTGTTCGTATTTCAATAAAGGTCCACGGATATTACTAAACATCGAGATGATTGCAGAAAATGTCCAATAAAACTCGTATTCCGTGCATCCTCAATTCGGCGGGGATATTTTTTAAAACACGGACTCGTCACTTTTATATCGTGCTCATTGAAAATTCCTCGTGCAGGGTTATTACGATGCAATTACGTCGCAATTAGACGATACGCGAGGTTTGGAGGGCGCGTCAAAAATTTCAGCGCACTTGCTGAATGAGACGCGACAATGCCAAGCGAAACGAGTGGGCTGTTAATATATACATTGTACGTAAATGTTTCTTTCCTACCGCAAGCACGTGGTTATTTAGCGTGCGCCTGACTTTCGTAGTGTTTTTACGCGTTTCGCCAATCGCGAGGAGATTCTTCAAGCGATTTAATGTTCACGGTGGTTTAAGGAGACTCCCGCAAATAGAAATCCCCTGAATTTAAGCCTGGTGATCGAGGAGACTACGGATCGGCTCCACCACGTACTGTCCATTGCCCAGGAAAGTTGTGGTTATGGCGTCCTGGGGGATTGCAAAGCTGGAAACAGTACAAAGCAGCACTTCCCCAGCTTAGAGAGCGGATAAACCGATATTACGCACACACACACACATCTCTTTAACCTCCACGACTGTAAGATAAAACTATACAGCCTGTTCTCGCGTTTATTCCAGTTTCCGTATCAATTTACATTCTCCGCAGGCCGCCGCTCTCCGCTAAAACAAAGAACAAGGAACTTATACGTTAAAAAAAAAAAAAAGCCACGTCGCGAGCTTTTCCTCGATTTCAGCGCGCAGATTAAGCTCTTCCATTTTTTCCACAACTCTTTTCGTGCCTTTGCGATTTTCGACGCGAGATCCCTGAGTCCTTTTTTCCTTCTCCTTTTTTCCCTTCCCAATATATTTCCCAGCGAGATCCGTCGTGGCTATTAAGCCAATGTTACCGCTGCGCGATAACGTTCCTCCCGAAAGTAGGTTCAATAGGCGGCCAATCGAATCCAGGTCAGCCGGCAAAGCCACGAAATATTTTCCAATCCTCCGCCCCCCCTTCTGCTCCTCCAAGGTCCGACACACGGGGTAGCGAGGATACCCGTTCTATTTATTGCGGAACTTTTCGTCGAAACTCGGTTACGATAAGATTTGGAAGCGGCCAGTACGTGCTCCCGAATGGCGCCCTGGAACTGACCCGCGCATGTCAGACCTCCTGGTAATCCCCTGAATATTCCTCGGTGGGTACTTCCATAAAAGTAATCCGGCCAAGATTATCCTGAAATAATCGCAGATATCGAACTTTAGGTTAACGCCAAGGCGAATTCCCCGGGCTTAGTCGCTCTCTCCACGGCGATCCATTACTTGTCTATTCGAGGAAGAAAGTCCGTGAATGGCTGGTTAGGATTTTAAGGTCCGAGCGCGATCTACATGTCGGTTCATCTATTGGTTCTACTGATTTATATAAAAAGGATTTTAGGTTTTTTTTGTCACTCGTCAATTGGTCGTAAAGTCTATTGAAAGACACTGGGCGCGTAGAGGATGATTAATACATCGAGTGACACGTCAGTCACCGGTGACTGACAGTGTAAAATATGATATAAAGCTAGAAGATTCACATTGTTTTATGTAATGATCTAACATTTATTTAAAATTTACTTAACACCTTGAGTGCCGCGTCGCGTTGAGTGACAGATGTAAAGTACGATATAAAACTAAAAAGTTTACGTCGTTCTAATAAATTTTAAGGAATTCCAGGATCGTGTCATTAATGTATATTTCTTACCAAAAAAATTTAAAGGATCACGTCGAAACACCGCGAACAAAAAACACTTGTCTCTCCCCATAACAGTTGTCCATAAGCATTTTGGTTTAAACGCAATTATCTTCTACTATAATAATAAACAATGTTTCTAATATGTTTGCACAGCTGCATCGAGTAAGTTTCTATATTAGAAGTGCGCTTGACACTGCTGTACCACAATAGCAGCGCACTTCTAAGGCAGCGCGCGTCGCCTGGCGCAGATTCCCTCGTAAACGCGCGCAGCAGTCAACGCGTTAAAGCGAGCTGTACCTAATACAAGCTTGCAGGTATTATCGACTGGTATTTTATCTTGACAAAGGAGGAGCGCGAATACGCACGTCTTCTGGTCTTAGCGGCAAAACAAAGGGAAGTTATAATTTTTCGTTGATCCACGGCGTGGCTGATTCAGCGCGAGATTAATTCCGTTTGATGCCAACGGACTTCCTGTTGTATGCTAACATAATTAACGTGCCACCGCGGTGGAGAAAGGTTCGTATAATAACCGAGTATTTGCGTAATACAGCAGCCATTGGAAGGGAACTTAATAGTACTCTTGCAGAGGATACCGGCAGATGTATTCTCAACTTTGCACGTTCCTTCGACGCATCTCGAACACAAGTCGGCGAAGGATATTGGAAATTCTGTTGAATTTTTATCTCGTTACGCGTCTCCTACTTTGTCCACGCGCAGTTTACTTTGCGCGTCAATTTCTGGGAACTAATTAATCGCCTAATACGATGATTACGGTGTATCAACGTCACGCTGCTTCGCGGCTCGACAGGCCCGTATGTATTAACGTCCAGAATCAATTAAGTAATGAGACGCCACAAACGAGGGAAGTCTCTTTTGCAATTCAAAATCGAGTACAAAGTGAGGGCAAGTATTTACACGATTCACCCATCGTTCTTCTGTATTTTAAGGACATTTTCAAAGCTCGATGCGATGCACTAACATAACCAAGGGTTTCGTAATAGTTCTGGTATCTTATTATTTTTTTTCTATATGTGATGTTTTAGAGGGAAAGAGAAATTAATAGTAGTATCAAAGCTTTTCTCGGTGAATTATGTGAAATCTGTATAATTCTTATTTTATTATCGTTCGATATATATCCAATTGCACAATGAATCTCCTCGATTCTATTCCTCCTGAATAATTTACGTGTTCAGTGTTGTCGTTCATACATTAATAATGTCCCTGTCAGTCTTCCTTAGAGAATCGCCAGAAATCCATACAATCTTAAATCGATTGTCGTTTGACGTATACCCAAAAGTACACTGAGTCTCCCCGAATCGATTCTTTCGAAATAATTCACGTGTCCAGCGCTGCCACTCATACTTTAATAATCTTCCTACCAGAGTCTCTTTTAGTGAATCACGAAGAACCTATACTAAGAACCAAGCATATTTACTTATTTGGTATTTCCTGTATTTTTATAAGAACCCTAAATACTCTGTTCGTATCAATAAGAATATTTAGTCGTGATTGCTTGCTAATGTGTTAAAAAAATATTCCAGATAAAAATAAAATTAAAAAGTCAATGACAATACCTTTTCCCCCTCGTTTCTAAACTTTTCGCTCGTTTAATCAGCCTCCTTTGTCCGCAGCCCCCTTTCTCTCTCGAAAAAAGGCGTCGAATCGATTTTTCAAAAATTAGAAATTTAACCTAGGGCACACTAGCTCAGATATGGCTATATCTGGTGTATAACTCTGCTCTCGTTTTTCCATAAATACTTCTAGTATTTATGTAAACAGTGATTTTCTCAACGCGAGATTCATACACTATCCGAAACATGGGAGAAAGTACTCGACAACGATGTGCACATACTTCGAAGCACAAATGTATAAATGTATATTCAACGAAGCCTCCAATTTCCACAGAAAAAAAACACCATAAGAAAAGTCGCACAGCTGATACATACATCGATTCCAGACCTCTCTAATAATCAGCCTATCCAACCCGATCGCTCAGGGAAGTCCAACGCAGCTATAGCTCTCCCAAAGATGAGAAATAGCACTGAACAACGACGTGCAATAATTCTAATCACAATTATATAACCATTTTTTTCAACAGTCTCCAATCTCCAGAAAAAAAAATGAAATAGCATAAGCAAAGTTGCACAGCCGATACATACATCGATTCCACGGCTCCCTAATAATCAGCCCATCCAATCTGATTGCTCACGGAAGTCCAACGCATCCATGACTCTCCCAAAGATGAGAAAAAGCACTGAACAACGACGTGCAATAATTCTAATCACAATTATATAACCACTTTTTTCAACAGTCTCCAATCTCCAGGAAAAAAAATGAAATAGCATAAGCAAAGTTACACAGCTGATACATACATCGATTCCACGGCTCCCTAATAATCAGCCCATCCAATCTGATCGCTCACGAAAGTCCAACGCATCCATGGCTCTCCCAAAGATGAGAAAAAGCACTGAACAACGACGTGCAATAATTCTAATCACAAATATATAATCACTTTTTTCAACGAAGTCTCCAATCTCCAGGAAGAAAAAACAGCGTAACCAAAGTCGCACAGCCGATACATACATCGATTCCACGGCTCCCTAATAATCAGCCCACCCACCCCGATCGCTCAGGGAAGTCCAGCGCAGCCGTCTGCGAAAGGGGAAAATTTCAGTGATGCCGCACCGTACATTCTCCCCGTCCGTCTCATAATTAATGTTGTCGGGGAAATTTGCGAGCGGCGGGCACCGAAAAGGCTTCCTGGGCTTCGCAATGCGCCCTGGGAAAGGCCGTGGGCGGAAGGTCGGCGGATTATGGATCGCGACTGCGAGGTCCGTTCGACTCCTGCAACTGGAATACCTCGGTAAACCGGGCTCAGAAGGCATCCGTAGCAAAGCCGCGGTAGGAAAGCTGAATGCCGAATGGTTGTCGGGCGTTACTGCCGTTACCGCCGCTCCTGTTCCCCGTCCATGACCTGTCCCTATATCCGGTCCCTTTGACGCGAACATAATGCGCCCGATCTCCCCGCCAGCCGCGCCTCGGTAACCGGGTTTAATGCACGGGCCGCCTTTGTTCGCGCAAGAAAGACTCCGCTGAAGATCGGGGAACGAGGGCGAGAACTTATCGTCCACGCGAGGGAAGCGCCCGGGGAGGAGTTTGGAACACTCGGAAGATCTGCCCGGCCGATGGCCTCCTCGAGGATGGGGATGGTGGCGAGGCTGCGAGCAGCGGCTCGGACATTGACCCAGGAATGCTTTTTAACCTTTTTAACACTAGAACTACCAGCCACTTTCTGGGGATATTTAGTATACCACATACATCTTTAAAGAAAAGGGGAGAGTAAAAGGAAATTTGAGTAAATCAAAATGGTGATCTAAATACTGCATGAAAATCGTGGAAAATTCCAAAAAATATATCCTCACAAGGCACTACGATTTTTTCAAGAAACGACTGACCAGTCATTTTGACTGCTTTGGTAGTTCTAGTGTTAAGTATGGTAGGTTACTATAGTGGTTTGCGTGGAAAGAAATCGATTTGGACGGTGGGACAGTATAGTGGCGAAGGTGGGGAGTGTTAATTTGAAGGGTATGCTAGTATAGTGGCTTCTGGGGGAAACTTTGGTTTGAATGGTAGGCTACTATAGTGGCGTTCGTGGAAAGCGTGGATTTTTGAATGATACGCGATCATAGTGGTTTGCGTGGAAAGTATGGATTTGAATGGTACGCCACTATAGTGACTTGCGTGGAAAGTATGGATTTGAATGGTACGCGATTATAGTGACTTGCGCGGAAAGTATCGGTTTCAAAGATACGCTACTATAGTGGCGTCCGTGGAAAGCTTGGATTTGAACGATACGCGACTATAGTGGCTTGCGTGGAATGTATCATGCTGAACGCTACACCACTATAGTGACGTCCGTGTATAACATCAATTAGAACGACACGCGACTATAGTGGCTTTCGTGTCGTACAAATCATACAAAATCTCAATAAATGCGCCCTTACGAAATACACCAATTTTTCCTAAGAAACGACTGATCGATCGTTTTAACCGCTTCCACAGGTTTAGCGTTAATAATGATAAGTAAAATCGTAAGACAAAAATGATAAATAAATGATCATAAATAAAGAACGTAAGACACGCGTTCGAAACAAGTTGTAATTGCATAACGAGATACCCCTCACACAGCTTGAACAAAAATGAAAAATTCCAAGAGTATCGAAAAATCTGTCCAGCACGGGACGCGTTAAGAAATAAAAATTCAGCAAAATCAATAATATCGTAGAATAATTTAATAAGTCATACGTCAATAATATCATACAACAATTGAATGGAAGTCATAATTTAATATATCAAATAACAATAAGGAAAAAACAAAGACACAACGACTGGGGTGTTTCAATGTCCGCTCAAAAACGCGTTGATAACGTCCATCTTGTTATCGCATCGTCACTTTCGCGAATACAGCCAACCTCGATGCATCGTCCTTCGACACTGAAGGAGCTGAAGTACGAGGCGGCGCGTAATCCATTCGAATCGCGCCACGTCTCTCGATGTACTGTACTCCGGCGAGCGCCTCGACGAAAGAGGAACGAGAGACAATCGTAAATCATTTTTACGAATCCCTCCAACGGCCGGGCGGCTGACAGAACCCGGAGGAGAGGATCGCGGCCAAGGGGTTGGGGCGGCGAGGGGGGAGGGAGAAAAGGACAATAACTTCGCGACGTTTGCGCGGATGAATGCGGCGTTTATTGCCTCCTGGAACAAACGGTCGACCGGCTGCAATGGCGCGTGGGTAGCGTTTAATAAAATTAATTTCTCTGCCCCCTTCTGGCCGTGGCGCACTTTCTTCCCTGCTCAACTCGCTTAATTCCGCGGTATCCTAGGCTCTCTGTCCTCGCGCTTTACTCGAGGCGGGTGAATTTTGAGTTTTCCAGCGGTTATAATTATTATAGGTATCTTGCACCACGAATTCACTCTCAAATTCCCCCTTTTGTAGGACAAAAGCAGCTTTTTCAAAGTCAAAGTAATTCTCTTGTAATTCGAGGGCGATCGAGGAGGTAGAGGTATCCCACGTGAAGTGATTATTTTGATGAAAATTTTTTATCGTGTATACATAATAATATTTGAACATAGAACGATGTAAAATATCGTAAAGATATTTATGCATATACGTACATACTGTGTACAGAAATTTAGGAAATGATTATTGCGATTTGTAGCGATCGCTATTTTGATACATTCGGATATACTAGAACTATCTATTGAAAGAAAGGAGTAATTAGATCCATAGGATTATTTCCATAATACAAAAAATGCTGGAATTTTCTTAGAAATGGATCATCATGAACTTTGAGTTTTCACACCAAAAAAGAATTGGAAATAGGTACTTCTGACCCCTTCAATAGTTTTAGCATTAAGCTATCGAGAAACGCGAGCGTTTTAAAACATATTCTGCGAATACTGCTTAAAAGTGTTTTCATACAGGTTTATAAAGGCGCAAAGAGTTACGTTTGCGGAATTTAATTCAACTCTTCGCAAATATCGCTGTTCGAGTTTAGCAGTATATATTTTCAAGATCTTCACCAAAGTATTTGGTACAAAAACAGAAGGTACATTGCGTAAGGTATCCATAGATGGTTGTTTTGACTTTGAGTACCTTCGAACCTGTTATAACACGTTTATACAGGTCCCTAAGTGTACAAAATTGATGCTCCTTAAGCTATCGAGAAGCGTGAATCCGTCAAGGTGTGCCTTGGGAGCTTTGCTTAAACGCATTATGGCACATAATGCATCGATTCCTATATAAAGCAATACCCAGACTGCACGTCAATTATGCGCGCCACGTTCGAGTTAACCAA
This sequence comes from Ampulex compressa, assembly GCA_038496175.1. Lineage (NCBI taxonomy): Eukaryota > Metazoa > Arthropoda > Insecta > Hymenoptera > Ampulicidae > Ampulex > Ampulex compressa. The sequence continues at coordinate 3,240 of JBCFXI010000373.1, read as the reverse complement.
TCAGACGTTACTGGCAATTTTATGGAATATATTCCACGCAGATAGATACTTTTCGTTCAATACACAGACCACGCTATACATGATGCAATCGCATCATTATCGCAGAATCACGTCATACGCGTAACCATAATATCTAACCGCTGAAACAATATCCGACGCTAATTGCCCCATATGTTAACGATTGGTAAACGTAGCCTTATGTTCGTATTAGATTTCAAGCTTTCACGTGGCCTCCTTTTCGACGCGGTATCGGATTCGCGAAGCCTCCCGCTACAGTGCCATGTCTTCCTTTCGTTTGGCCCGCGCAAATAAGATAATTCGAAAGATAATAACCGAGACTATCCGAAAGTTTATAACAGCGATGGGGAGCTTAACGATCCTGGTAGATGACGGATTAAAGCGTTTTCACGGGTAAACGCCAGAGATAGGCGATATCCCTGGCAAATCGAGCAACAAATTGCAAGTGGAAGCGAAGTTTATCGGCCCGCTCGTTAGATCCTACATCGTATCATTATCCTTGGCGGCTGAGTAACGGAGTATTCTTCGTATTCAGAAACGCGCCGGGTCATTATCGAGCCGAAGCCCAGAAGTCCCGTCGGTTTCGTGTATATATACAGAAGCTATGTACCTTCTGGAAATTAGCTGGGAGGATCAGAGCGGAGTTTCGAAACTCGAGCTTCTTGCTCCAAGCGTCTAACATCGGTACCATCTGATACTGTTACCTGTTGTCACGTTCACGTCGCTCCTATCTATCATTCGGAATAAATGTGGACCCAATGAAAATCTCGAGTGACCAGGTCGTGCGAATTTAGCGCAAAGGTTGGAGATACGTGGATCTCCTCGTGTGTAATTAGGATGAAGATTAATTTCTGTAAATACTCGTAGTTAATTATATTTGGGGGTAAACATTTTTCCGCTGGGTATGAGAATTATTCAGTGGCAACTTGGAAATCGGGGAGCTTAATGAACTTTTATTGTACGTAGTGACGTGATATTCTCTGAAATTGTTCTATTCTTATTGCATTACACGCTATGCATTTAAGGAAATACTGTAGTAAGAATGGAACAATTTCAGGAAATATCACGTTACTCCATATAATGAATGCTGGCCAACCCTTCAATTATTCCATCACTTTGACCGTCACGGTGCATTACGAAGAACACGTAAATCATAACTTTCTATAGTACACTTTTAAGTTGTCCGTCTTGTTTTATTGGAATAAGAGTTTCAGTCGTAAGAAATTGAAAATCATAAATATAAGGTGGTGTGAATTAAGCAATATCTTTGAAAAGGGCGTGGAAAAGTGTTCCGGTCCAGTTGCTCCAGTCTCTAATTTTTTTTATGCTGTTTTTTCCTTAATACCTCCGGTTCACTCACCACCTTCAACTTTCAAAATTACATATTTACTTAATTTGCAATACAATTACCATTTAACCTTTAATCATAAAACCACGCATTAGTGAGTAAAAATGATTATTCCCACACGAGAACCCCACTCCAATAATACCAGATGGAAAATTAAATACATCCGTACGAATTAGATGCTCGCTGAGACCACAGCTAACGAATACACGTATAATACAAGCAAGTCTTCTCAACAGTGCCACGAGCAATACGATTACGCACACCAATGCATACATTCCCATGATACACATCGAAAAACCTTCCAAGATCACCAAGAAATCCCAGGCTGCGGCTGACCGTCGGCTCCGAAATCGCGAAATATTCCTCCGGCGAGGAGGATCAGAAGCAGCCACGGAAGTAGCCCTCGTCGGCAATCTTAAACCACGATCGCTGATTTCTCAAGTTCCGCATCTCGGGATTCAGTGTTGCCTGAATTTTTCGACGCGCCACTTAAAGTTTTCGCGAACGTTATCGGCAAACAGCCGCCGAAGAGGGATTAAAGCCGCTCCTTCCAGCGCTGCGTAAAGATCCGTCAGCTGAAAATCTTGTCCTAATTAGAGGCACTTCGGCTGGTCGGTATTCTCGCTTTATAGTCCCCTCCCGAGCACGAAGCGCCTTCAGACGACCGTACAAACTTGGCTTGTATGTGGGTCTCGGTTAATTTCCACGGGGCGCAGGGGAGACGTGGGAAGCGGCGGGGGGCGGGACAGGAGGACCGTAGCGCAGATAGGTGGGTGCTAATTATCAAGATCTCTCCCCCTATCGGCCCGAAAGTTGCTGGAGCCGATTACCGTGCTACGTGGGTATAAGTAACGCTGGTTATTGTCGCGGAGCCTTGGCTTCGCGCGCTTACGAATTGTCATTCCCCGTGGAAGTTCGATGGGAACGAGTCGAATCTCCGAATATCGAGGCGGGGAATGGAGCGGCGTTCGCGATCGAATCGAGGATTGGAAGTTGGAAGAATATGGAAGAAGTGAGCGGGACTGGGATACCATAATGTGTCGAGCGTGATGATTATATTGGCGGATAAGTAATTGCGGATTTTATCGTTGGATGATTTTCGTTGATTTTTAGACATATTCGCGGATTGGAAATTTTAAAGGTACTATGTTGTTTTTATATTTTATACCCACGATTGTAATTTGGTTTAAAAAATGGTGACGTTGGGTTGTGCAGTTCTTATTTATGGTTAGATGGAAAGTGAAATTAGAAATCTGCGATTACTTACTTGTCAATTCAATGTAATTGTCACGCTTGATACACTTCTTCGATACTCTTCTAACTTCCAATTCCTAATTTGTTGATGACGACAATGGCTGGAATTATACTTCTTTATTCACAGAAACGGCTTTGTATTACTGTAATTGGGATTGATGCGACACTAAAAGCGAGATAAATTTTTAGATTTCTTGTTTGGCTCAGTTTTATAATTACAGGTAGGTACAGCGATTTGTAATGTAATGATGCAGAATCTTCGATGCGTTGAGATCTACGATACGCCAAGGAGTCACCGCGTAACCGGGCGTGCAATAAACAATCTTTGCAGTCAACACCGGTAGCTAAGTACTAAAGCAAGCTACCCTTCTGTGTGCGCCAACGAGCATCGCTGGCTTAGCTTCAGTAGCTTAAACCTCGCCGCAAAACTCGTTTAAAACTAGCTTTTACGTGAACAACCATGATCGTCAAACAGCTACGGGTACACGAGCGACGATGAACGATGATCCCTATCGATCAGCCATGCACTTTTTCAAAAGATACACATAGCGGAAGGTGCATGAAAAATGTGGATTTTCAGAAAAAAAAAAAAGTGGAAAGACAAATTTAGAACCCTTATA